>CAUZXS010004778.1:0-7500 GCA_963585895.1 Sepioteuthis lessoniana | reverse complement strand
TCTAATATACTTCGAAAACTACTCTTAACATGTACTACTGAAGTTCCATTTTATGACCATCTTGGAAATATTTACGTTCAGACTGATGGCGTATCTATGGGGTCTGTCCTAGGCCCAATTTTCAGTAATTTCTACATGTCCGATCTCGAAAATAGAATTTTTAATAGCACAAAAAAACCTCCAATATACCTAAGATATGTTGATGACATCCTTATTCTTACTAATAATATTAACGAAATCAACATACTACAAGACACCTTCCAAAACAATTCAGTCCTTAACTTTACTCATGAAATAAACAAAAACAATAAAATTTCCTTTTTAGATGTTCTTATTGATGCTAACAACAATAATAAATTCACTACCTCCACTTACAAAAAACCCTCTAGTAACAACTCCTGTACCCTCCACTTTAAAAGTGAATGCCCCTTCAGATATAAAAAAGCAATTATTCATAATCTAATATCCCGTGCCAAACTAATCTCCTCCTCCAATACAATATTTTATAAAGAGGTAGAAAACATAAAACAGGCTCTCATCAACAATGGGTTTCCTAACTACATTGTTGATGAACAAATTAAACGTATTATCAAAAATGTTAACCAACAAAATGAACAGTGTACTACTCCATCCAGCCAACAAACATATATCAAACTTTTTTATCGTAACCAAATGCACTACAATTACAAATCCGATGAAAAAATCTTGAAAACATTGATTCACAAAAACATACTCCCCACTGATCCTAATAAAAAAATAAAACTCGTTATATATTATAATAAGTTTAAAACCTCGAATCTAGTCATTAGAAATAATTCCTCTCCCTCGATTGGAGTTTTGCAAAAAACCAACGTTATATATAAATTTAAATGTCCTTTAGGAGATTGTATCTCTGATAATAATAATATATATGTTGGTTTAACCTCAACTACCCTGTCAAGGAGACTGACAATGCACCTTTCAGACACAAGTTCAATAGCTCAGCATTTAAAAAAACATTCATGCCCAACGGCACAGCTACGAAAAATTCTCACCGACAACACAACAATATTAGAACATCAAAATAATAAACAAAAACTTCAGATTCTCGAAGCATTACATATCAGAAACCTACAGCCAACACTTAATAGAATTAATTTTCAAACCAGTGCTAATGTACTTAAATGTCTTTAGCTACTGGCACTAAATATAGAATCACATTCAAAAACAAACGCCAAAAACCTTCAACGGCAAAGACGCCCTTACACAGTTGTAATATGCTAAAACAAAAGTTACATCACTTTTGTAGTAGATCCTCCCCTGATGATGGCCCAAAGTCGGGCAGAAAGTACTAGGGATACATGCAACTATGGACAATACATAAATCAATTCCCCCAGAATACAATAAAAGTAATACGGGAATTCGAACGGATCCAAAAGAAAATATGTAGACATAAAATGTCTATTATGTTTAATGAAATTTGCATTAACGAAGAAATGCTGCCTAAATATACATATTTTAAACTTCATGATCCTGCAGCTCATAAATATAACAGCACTTTGGAATACAGACGTGATCTCGTGAAGAGACAAATTACACTCTGTAAGAATAACATCCATTCACTCAATCTTGAATCACAAAAAATACGAGACAAACTTGAAAGCTCTATTACACCTGCACAACTCCACGAACTAGATAACAGACTTTCCGTAATCATTAACAAAAGTGATTACGACCACAAACTTACACTTCAAAAAAAGCTCAACAATCTCTACAAAGGACATCTACTTATTCCTAATAATATTGACAAATTTATCAATCTCTCGGACTGTAATTTAACTCCACAACAAAAAGATTTCCTCAACTTAGGACCCAACTGCCATTTATTCCAAGGATATACCAGCATCAACAAGAATACAGAAATTGAAATTTTATACCAAAACATTTTAAAACTCCGGGATAATAAGGTAATCTCAGTCAAACCCGAATTCCGTGATCTCCTTAAGGCTGAAGCCATCAAAAATAGATACAATAAAAAACAACCTACATTATTAACACATCAACTAAAATCTGCTGCTAAAGAATTACGCAACCACCCTAACATCACCATAAAAAAAGCTGATAAAACAAACATGTTTGTAGTACTCAATAAAACAGATTACCATTCAAAACTACAAAATATCCTCGATGACCACACAAAATTCAAAAAATTAAATAAGAATCCCACCAACCAACTAAAATCAAAAATTAATAAACTAATCACTGCTAATAATGCCGAACTTAATAGCATAAAACTACCCAAAATAATTGGCGATTATAAACCCGGCTATCTTTACGGGACCGTAAAGATACATAAACCTAATCATCCTCTACGCCCTATTATATCACAAATACCTACACCAATTTATCAACTCACAAAAACAATAAAACAGCTTATTTCACCATACTTACCTAGCAAATACAACATAAAATCTACACATGAATTAATTCAAGTTCTTCATACAATTAAACCCAATAATGGTATATTAGCCTCACTCGATGTAGAAAATTTATTTACTAATGTACCTGTTAATGAAACAATTGATATTATTATAAATAATATTTATAATAACCCATCTCTTCCTCCTCTTAATATCAACTCTAATATACTTCGAAAACTACTCTTAACATGTACTACTGAAGTTCCATTTTATGACCATCTTGGAAATATTTACGTTCAGACTGATGGCGTATCTATGGGGTCTGTCCTAGGCCCAATTTTCAGTAATTTCTACATGTCCGATCTCGAAAATAGAATTTTTAATAGCACAAAAAAACCTCCAATATACCTAAGATATGTTGATGACATCCTTATTCTTACTAATAATATTAACGAAATCAACATACTACAAGACACCTTCCAAAACAATTCAGTCCTTAACTTTACTCATGAAATAAACAAAAACAATAAAATTTCCTTTTTAGATGTTCTTATTGATGCTAACAACAATAATAAATTCACTACCTCCACTTACAAAAAACCCTCTAGTAACAACTCCTGTACCCTCCACTTTAAAAGTGAATGCCCCTTCAGATATAAAAAAGCAATTATTCATAATCTAATATCCCGTGCCAAACTAATCTCCTCCTCCAATACAATATTTTATAAAGAGGTAGAAAACATAAAACAGGCTCTCATCAACAATGGGTTTCCTAACTACATTGTTGATGAACAAATTAAACGTATTATCAAAAATGTTAACCAACAAAATGAACAGTGTACTACTCCATCCAGCCAACAAACATATATCAAACTTTTTTATCGTAACCAAATGCACTACAATTACAAATCCGATGAAAAAATCTTGAAAACATTGATTCACAAAAACATACTCCCCACTGATCCTAATAAAAAAATAAAACTCGTTATATATTATAATAAGTTTAAAACCTCGAATCTAGTCATTAGAAATAATTCCTCTCCCTCGATTGGAGTTTTGCAAAAAACCAACGTTATATATAAATTTAAATGTCCTTTAGGAGATTGTATCTCTGATAATAATAATATATATGTTGGTTTAACCTCAACTACCCTGTCAAGGAGACTGACAATGCACCTTTCAGACACAAGTTCAATAGCTCAGCATTTAAAAAAACATTCATGCCCAACGGCACAGCTACGAAAAATTCTCACCGACAACACAACAATATTAGAACATCAAAATAATAAACAAAAACTTCAGATTCTCGAAGCATTACATATCAGAAACCTACAGCCAACACTTAATAGAATTAATTTTCAAACCAGTGCTAATGTACTTAAATGTCTTTAGCTACTGGCACTAAATATAGAATCACATTCAAAAACAAACGCCAAAAACCTTCAACGGCAAAGACGCCCTTACACAGTTGTAATATGCTAAAACAAAAGTTACATCACTTTTGTAGTAGATCCTCCCCTGATGATGGCCCAAAGTCGGGCAGAAAGTACTAGGGATACATGCAACTATGGACAATACATAAATCAATTCCCCCAGAATACAATAAAAGTAATACGGGAATTCGAACGGATCCAAAAGAAAATATGTAGACATAAAATGTCTATTATGTTTAATGAAATTTGCATTAACGAAGAAATGCTGCCTAAATATACATATTTTAAACTTCATGATCCTGCAGCTCATAAATATAACAGCACTTTGGAATACAGACGTGATCTCGTGAAGAGACAAATTACACTCTGTAAGAATAACATCCATTCACTCAATCTTGAATCACAAAAAATACGAGACAAACTTGAAAGCTCTATTACACCTGCACAACTCCACGAACTAGATAACAGACTTTCCGTAATCATTAACAAAAGTGATTACGACCACAAACTTACACTTCAAAAAAAGCTCAACAATCTCTACAAAGGACATCTACTTATTCCTAATAATATTGACAAATTTATCAATCTCTCGGACTGTAATTTAACTCCACAACAAAAAGATTTCCTCAACTTAGGACCCAACTGCCATTTATTCCAAGGATATACCAGCATCAACAAGAATACAGAAATTGAAATTTTATACCAAAACATTTTAAAACTCCGGGATAATAAGGTAATCTCAGTCAAACCCGAATTCCGTGATCTCCTTAAGGCTGAAGCCATCAAAAATAGATACAATAAAAAACAACCTACATTATTAACACATCAACTAAAATCTGCTGCTAAAGAATTACGCAACCACCCTAACATCACCATAAAAAAAGCTGATAAAACAAACATTTTTGTAGTACTCAATAAAACAGATTACCATTCAAAACTACAAAATATCCTCGATGACCACACAAAATTCAAAAAATTAAATAAGAATCCCACCAACCAACTAAAATCAAAAATTAATAAACTAATCACTGCTAATAATGCCGAACTTAATAGCATAAAACTACCCAAAATAATTGGCGATTATAAACCCGGCTATCTTTACGGGACCGTAAAGATACATAAACCTAATCATCCTCTACGCCCTATTATATCACAAATACCTACACCAATTTATCAACTCACAAAAACAATAAAACAGCTTATTTCACCATACTTACCTAGCAAATACAACATAAAATCTACACATGAATTAATTCAAGTTCTTCATACAATTAAACCCAATAATGGTATATTAGCCTCACTCGATGTAGAAAATTTATTTACTAATGTACCTGTTAATGAAACAATTGATATTATTATAAATAATATTTATAATAACCCATCTCTTCCTCCTCTTAATATCAACTCTAATATACTTCGAAAACTACTCTTAACATGTACTACTGAAGTTCCATTTTATGACCATCTTGGAAATATTTACGTTCAGACTGATGGCGTATCTATGGGGTCTGTCCTAGGCCCAATTTTCAGTAATTTCTACATGTCCGATCTCGAAAATAGAATTTTTAATAGCACAAAAAAACCTCCAATATACCTAAGATATGTTGATGACATCCTTATTCTTACTAATAATATTAACGAAATCAACATACTACAAGACACCTTCCAAAACAATTCAGTCCTTAACTTTACTCATGAAATAAACAAAAACAATAAAATTTCCTTTTTAGATGTTCTTATTGATGCTAACAACAATAATAAATTCACTACCTCCACTTACAAAAAACCCTCTAGTAACAACTCCTGTACCCTCCACTTTAAAAGTGAATGCCCCTTCAGATATAAAAAAGCAATTATTCATAATCTAATATCCCGTGCCAAACTAATCTCCTCCTCCAATACAATATTTTATAAAGAGGTAGAAAACATAAAACAGGCTCTCATCAACAATGGGTTTCCTAACTACATTGTTGATGAACAAATTAAACGTATTATCAAAAATGTTAACCAACAAAATGAACAGTGTACTACTCCATCCAGCCAACAAACATATATCAAACTTTTTTATCGTAACCAAATGCACTACAATTACAAATCCGATGAAAAAATCTTGAAAACATTGATTCACAAAAACATACTCCCCACTGATCCTAATAAAAAAATAAAACTCGTTATATATTATAATAAGTTTAAAACCTCGAATCTAGTCATTAGAAATAATTCCTCTCCCTCGATTGGAGTTTTGCAAAAAACCAACGTTATATATAAATTTAAATGTCCTTTAGGAGATTGTATCTCTGATAATAATAATATATATGTTGGTTTAACCTCAACTACCCTGTCAAGGAGACTGACAATGCACCTTTCAGACACAAGTTCAATAGCTCAGCATTTAAAAAAACATTCATGCCCAACGGCACAGCTACGAAAAATTCTCACCGACAACACAACAATATTAGAACATCAAAATAATAAACAAAAACTTCAGATTCTCGAAGCATTACATATCAGAAACCTACAGCCAACACTTAATAGAATTAATTTTCAAACCAGTGCTAATGTACTTAAATGTCTTTAGCTACTGGCACTAAATATAGAATCACATTCAAAAACAAACGCCAAAAACCTTCAACGGCAAAGACGCCCTTACACAGTTGTAATATGCTAAAACAAAAGTTACATCACTTTTGTAGTAGATCCTCCCCTGATGATGGCCCAAAGTCGGGCAGAAAGTACTAGGGATACATGCAACTATGGACAATACATAAATCAATTCCCCCAGAATACAATAAAAGTAATACGGGAATTCGAACGGATCCAAAAGAAAATATGTAGACATAAAATGTCTATTATGTTTAATGAAATTTGCATTAACGAAGAAATGCTGCCTAAATATACATATATATATATATATATATATATATATATATATATATATATATATATATATATATATATATATATATATATATATATATATATATATATATATATATATATATATATATATATATATATATATATATATATATATATATATATATATATATATATATATATATATATATATATATATATATATATATATATATATATATATATATATATATATATATATATATATATATATATATATTAGGATGCGATCGTGGTGTAATGGATATCGCCGAAGGAAATGGACACGCCGGCTCAATTTCGAATCTTGCACGAGGCTGTTTGGATTTCACATTGCGCCAATATTCTCCGGATAGCTACTAATACAACTATTCTCCTTTCAGCTATTGCTAAAATAGCAAAGCAGATTTGGCTCTTTATCCTTGGTATAGCAACCAGTCTGTGAGATGGAAAACTCAGAATTCAAACCTGTTAAAATCTGCATAAAAATGACTAGGTGTCGCATTCTGCTCGCGTGGTGGGGTTCGGTAAATACACACACACACACACACACACACACACACACACATATATATATATATATATATATATATATATAACCGGCTCATTGGTCTAGTGGGTAGAGTGTTCGCCAATGGTCCAGGAGACCGGGGTTAATCCCAGGTCGAGTCATATCAAAAATATTTTTTTAAATGGTACTTGATACCTCCTTGCTTAACACTCAGTATTATAAGCTAAGTATCAAGGGTAAAGTGGAGCAATCAAGGGAAAG
>CAUZXS010004777.1:0-36556 GCA_963585895.1 Sepioteuthis lessoniana | reverse complement strand
CCACTCCTCCCTATCGTTCATCGCCCTAGGCAGGTCTTCAGGACAACAACCTGTATCCTCACACAGCTGCTGAATGTACGTTCGTGCTGGTCGTCCTGCTTTTGCGCGGCCGTGTGTGGGGATCCATAAGAGTACATCTCCTATGAGTTCATCTCCGCCTCTCCAGCAATGTCCTGCATGTCTGGTTCGCCTAACTTGAATAGTTTTCGTGATAGGGGGCAGGTAGCCGTACAGTTGGTGTCTTGTTGGGTGTTGCCGCCAGGACTTGTTGAGGATTGCACGCAGCATTCTTGTGTAATTGCCATCTAGTTTCTTCTCCAGCCGTTTTGTTAGCGTCCATGTAGTGCATCCATATAGCAGTATCGATGTGACCGCTGCCTGGAAGAAACTGCGTTTCATTTTATCGGTTAGGTCTGATTTCCATATAGTCGATAGCCTATTGATAGCTGTCCATGCTTTCGTTAACCTCGTTTCGATGTCCTTTTCGGTTGATTCGACGCTGCTTCCTAGGTACGTGAATTTGTCTACTAGTTTAAGAGGGGTTCCTTCTAGAGTAGAGATGTCCCCCGTTTGGTTATAGCACATATATTCCGTTTTATGTGCATTAACATGGAGGCCTATGCTTGCTGCTGCTCGTTCCAAACTATGCAGAAGTGTTTCGGCTTGGTCAGGTGGCAAATACACCTGACCAAGCCGAAACACTACATTCATATAAATACATCAATTATCCATCGTTTTCAAAAGAGTAGTGAGCTCAAGTATAGAAGACTATAGTAGTACTCAAAGCACAGAATGTGTTGAAAAATATTATATCATAAATCGAAATATAGCTATGAACAACCTAGAGTTTCACGAAACCTCTTGTGAGTTAAGGATCATTCTGACGACCTGTCTACTGGACTGCTAAATATTGAATGGTGATATTTTACACACACAAACACACACACGCACTCTCCCCTCTCTCTCTCTCTCTGTACATATATATATATATATATATAGTAAAAGAAAACGTCGTCATAAAAACGTTTAACGTAAATCTTGAAAATGCTCAAATGATAGCTCGTAGAACAATATAAACCCGAAAAATCTCACAACCTGATATTTGTTTATTATATATATATATAAGTGTGTGTGTGTATATGTATATATATATAAACACATACGCATATATGTATAATAATATATATATATATATATATATATATATATATATATATATGTATATAGTCATCCTCAGAGACTATTTCGTTCTCTCACAACACTTCAAAGTGGCCAGACCCACGAGATGATTCAAACTGAGATCGAAACCCGGCTGTGTTTACGTCAGTTTTATACCTTACCCTTGAACCATTCTCGATCACAGCGTAAATGAAATCATTTTTTTTACGTATGTCTTTGTACCTATACCTTATCGGCTGTCTTGAGCGTTCAATGAATAGATTGTTGTTGGCTCAACAAGAAAAAAGAACAAGTATTTTATAAAGAAAATTTCCATGAGTTATTTCAATATCGGTATTTGTTTTTGTTAATTTCGTCTAAGTATCAATTTAATAAAAGCAATCAATAAACAATTCAGATACTTTTTACGACTGACAGGTGAATGTTAGTATACCAATCAGCACACTTGAATTGAAAATTAAAACTTATTTACAATGCCTGTCTGAAGATACTGCTATCATTATTACTACATGCGTAAAATAATAAAAACGACATCAGAGAAACTGATGTTTCTATAATAAGAGTTCAACTACTGCCAGCAGTAATTTTCTTCGAGGGTAAATGGTAGGATAACTGATTGATTTACCAAAATGAATTGGTTAGAATAGCCTAATCTTTGTTTCTGATCTCTGCTATTCTTGATTGATATAGAATAACTGAGTATTTTTTTGGTATGAAAAGCAACTAAAATTAGAATGAAACAAATAATCAGATAATTATTAAAACAATAATTCTTGACTTAAGAAGAAGGAATATTATTATAAATGCTTATGCGTACATGACAGCTCTAATATAAACGGCACGCCAAGTCTTGAGAAATATCATAGTAATAGTATCCCAGGTTCTCTGATGAAAAATACTCGCTGGAAGAAGTCAATTAAATTCCAAGGGGGTTATTTAAGGAAAAATAACCCTTCTTTCAGTGTTTCTTCATGACTTGCTGAATACAGCTTCAGTCAGAAGATTAAAAAAAAACCTGTGTCCTTTATTTGCGATCAATTTTTTTTTAAAGATGGCCATAGAAGGCTACTTATAATGTTAGAAATAATCGACTAAATTTAATTATAATTTATTCCATTTGTTTGTTTGTTTGTTTGCTAGCGTTTGATAGGATATCAATTATTAGAGGTTATCTAATTCCAAATCCAATTTTATACAAATAAAAATTCTATTTCAAAGATTCCAATTTAGTATAAGAACACAGTTTCATTGTCAAAAACATTTTTATTTCATGCTATTCAGTTTAGTCAAACAGTTTTAATTAAAATAATTCAGTTGAGAGTAAGTAGAGTTTCAATATAAAAAACAATTATATTTTAAGCAGTTCAGTTTAGTTTAAGTACACTATTTATTTCTGTTTTACCCTTGTGCTACCACACCGAGCAATAGTACATCAGTGAGAGATAACAAAGAAAGAATACCTGGCATAACCCAAGCTCTTGCTGGAACCTCACCAACAGATTTTTAGTGTCATATTCAGGACTCTTGTTGGAGAAGTTTTACCCCTCTGCAGAGATGCAATCATTGTATTTTACAGCCTCCGTTAACTGGGCAATATTCCATTTGTAATGCATCTTGTGGATGTACAAAAATCAATAATGATTATGGCACCAAACGATCAGGAATAAGAGTCTGTATTTTTGTCTATAAAATAAAGCCTTTTGTACTAAATGTAACGACCTAGTGATTAAAAATATAGAAGTACTGCTGCCCATTTATTCGTTACAATGTATAGTATTTCTAAAGGCACTTGGAGCTGGTTTACCCATGCTCACTTAACGCAGTTAGTCTGAATAGATTCAACAAAAAGTCAACAAAAAATTAATTAAAGAATTATGAGTGAAAATTAATAAGGTTAATTAGTTATTTTGTTCAAAGCCAGTACAACATCTGAGGGTTATGAAATGCTCAAAACAGACCTGTAGAAGAAAAGTAGTCGGATTATTCAAGTCAGGGCTGATGGATAAGAGTTTATATTATTCCCCGGTGCATTAGTCAGGACTTGAACGTATTAACGTTTGAAGTCACTACGACATCGCAGTCCTGCGCATTAGCTACAAAGCTAATTTTTCTTGTGTAGATTCTTGTAATATAATATACTACAAATATTTGATATAAATAGGTTATAAAGTCAGACAAAATGTTTACGATAATCCATCAAAACATTGCTGAGAATAGAGTTCGACGTAAAATTAGTTGTATAAAACTTAAGAATGCACTTCACGTTCTTTACCTATTTCTACATTTTTATTTCGTGATCTGCAAGCAATATCGAGCAATATTGAACAAGTCCTGGCGGCAACACCCAACAAGGCACCAACTATACGGCCACCTGCCTCCCATCACGAAAACTATCCAAGTTAGACGAACCAGACATGCGGAACACTGCTGAAGAAGCAGGGACGAGCTCATAAGTGATGTACTCCTATGGACCCCCACATATGGCCAAACAAAAGCAGGACGACCAGCTCGAACATACATACAGCAGCTACGTGAGGATACGAGATGTAGCCCTGAAGATCTGCCAGAGGCGATGAACGATAGGAAGAAGTGGCGAGAGAGGGTCAGGGATATCGGTGCTTAAGGCACGACATGATGATGATGATGATGATGATGATGATGATGATGATGCCAACAGTCATATCGTAGTTAGATACTTGTTAATAAAACTCGAATAAAATGCTCGAAATAAGAAAATACATGAATATAGAGTTCGATTGAAAAGATAGCAATGATAATTCTACAATCTTCATTCCAATTTGCCACGAAAATGACCTGTACTCTGAATGCTTGAAAATCATTCTAAGAAATAAATCATGATATGAGAGCTTTTAATTACATTGTTATTATGACAAAGTTGTATTTTCCTTTTAATAATGTTTTGTTTTTTCGAATTTGAGGTAAACTGACCGAAATGAGATATTTACATCCATATACACCCCTGGTCAAAAATGTATGACCACCTTCAAAAATAAAGAAAAATATCTTGTTTACGACTTTTAAATTATGAAAATCAGATATATGAAAGATAAGGTTAAGAGACATTTAATATTAGAATAAGAAATTTCACTTGTTTTTTATGTATATTAACATTTATTAAATTTTAAGATTTATTTTTAACATGTATATAAGACCACCGATAAAAACTAAAGAAAAAAGAACTTAATTTAATTGAAACAATTATTATATGTAAGTGGTAAAGTAAGGTTGCCTAACTAAGTCGAGGGTAACCCGAAGTTTTTTTTTCAATAGCTACTACAATGATGTGTAGAGAAGGGGGCTACTCCATTCCCTGGATTGCTCCATTTTACCCTTCATCCGTACCTTAATGTGCTGAGTGCTATGCAAGGCGGTATCGAGTACCATTTTTTTGAGTGTTTGGTATGATTCGTCCTGAGATTGACACCCACGTCTCCCGGACCATTGGCGAACACTCTACTCATTAGGCCAACCTACTTATTATATATAGCCTACATAATATAGAAGCTATTAAAATTGTAATACTTAAAATACTAACAACGTAAATGGCTAAAGGACTAAATTATCTGAATTTGTAAAAGGCGAGATTGCAACTCTGAAAATAGTCGGAAAATCTCAAAGCGAGATTTCGAAGGCCTAAGGACGCAGCAAAACTGTTTCGTGCCATTACTCGAAAAATCCAAATATGGAACGAGAAAACCGACTGGCAGACCAGAAAAAATATCACCACAATTCAAGAGAAGAAATGTTCGCGAAGTAAAATCTAAAATTTTGTCAACATCAAAAATATTGAAATCTTTTGTGGAAGATCTTTGCTATACTAGAACAATTAGAAGGCAGTAAAAAAAAACGAAAAATTTAAACATAAGAAAAGAATTAATCGTCTAAGGTTAACTATAAAGCACAAAGAGAAATGATAGGAATATGCTCATCAATATCACACCATGAGTGCTAAATAATGGCAAAAAGTTATTTTCTCGGACGAAAAGAAATTCGATGTAGGCGCTCCAAATGACTTTCAGAAGTACTGGCACGCAAAATATCTCCCAGAGGAGGATTACTCAACAAGACGTAGGGGAGGAGGATCTCTTATTATTGGGTAGGTCTCGTCTTCAGAAAAAACATAAACTACAATTTGCCAGGGATCGACAAAAAGCAGCAGATTATGTGAATTTGTTGAATGATTTATCTTTCGACCAAGAAAGGTGTCTTCAGCGTGGAGACGAATAGATTTTTCAGCAAGATAATGCTGCTACCCACAATGCATCAATAACAAAGAAGTACTTGCTTGAGTAAAAAATAAGACTTCTTGATTAACCAGTGTTCTATGTAGACCTCAATCCTATAAAAAATTTGTTGGGATTAATTGTTACAAAAGAGTATGAAGAAGGTCGACAGTACTCAGCAATTTTTGAACTCAAAAACGCAATCTTAGATGCGTGAGAAAATACATTTGATTCAACTTCAGAAACTAAGTAATACTATGCCTAGCCGAATTTTTGAGGTTATCAAAGCTAACGGTGAATCGACTGAATATTAAATGAAACATTTACCTTTATATTCAACAGTTCTACTTATTTGTACTATATTTAGTCAAAACAAAATTTTAAAATTAATCAAAAATGCTAATATACATATAAAAATGAAATAAAATTTCTTTATACTTTAAACACCATTGTCCTTATGCCTTGTTTTTCATATATTTGATGTTCATAATTTAAAAATTGTAAACAATACTTTTCACTTAAGTTTAGAGGGTGGTCTTATATTTTTGTCCAGAGGTACATATATATATATATATATATATATATATATATATATATATATATATATATATATATATATTCACGAAGAATGTTCAAAACTGTATTTATTCATATAGTTTTCAATGCTCTTCATGAATTTTACATCAAAATTCATTCAAATTCAAAAGATTAAAATTGTAAAATCCAGAAGTAAGGAAAATTTAAAAAATAAGTACTTTTTCAAAGTAATTCTATTTTCTCGGCTGATTTAAACCATCTAGTTTTAAAATTCCTGTTTATGACACCTCGCAATGGCAATTCCACTTTTTAAATTACCTTATAATGCTGAGTGTTAATCAAGGAGGTATCAAGTACCATTTTTAAAGTCTTTGGTATGACGCGACCAGGGATGGAACTTAGGTCCCCCGGACCATTGGCAAACACTCTATCCACTAGACCAATGAGCCTAGGAGAGTTTAAGTGAATGTAAATGTAAATTTATAGTTTAAGAGTTGAACTGGGAAATTCAGACGTTTACTCTTGGGAAAAATAATTTTTCCTGATTTGTAAAAAGATTTTTCTAAAATGATAAGTTCTCTATCTTAGGACTATACTCATAAATCATTTTAAGCCAGGAAATGTGCTTCCTTGTCCAGGAAACATGCACATAAACAGTTTTGACGGTGTCGATCGAGTTCTTAAACGTTGAGTCGTGTAGAATTTACCTTCATTGGCTTTACTCCGGAATAAATCTCATTCGGAGAGTTAATAATTGTTACTGTTTCATCTTTGGCAAAAAAGAACCTTGAAAATTATTAGTATTCTGTAAGCGTGAAATAATATTACTATATGCAAGCAAATAATAATTGATATTAGAATGGAGCAGCTACTTAAAACCGTAAAAAGTGTGCATAAAATAATAGTTTTACATATGAATGAGTGAAATCGTTCTCTGCCATTTTTCGCTTGGGAAAACAATGAATTAATTGTTGAACAGGCTGGATTTTTATGTCTTCTTTAAGCAATCAGTCACAGAGAAGGAAAAAAACTGCATTCAAACCAGTTTTACTCTGCTAAAATCGACGTAGCATCAGAGGATTTGGGTAAATAAATCCAACGGTATACAAATTATTTGTAATATATAGGAACTGGTGGATATGTTTCATGGCATAAACATATTGTATACATTTGATGTCAGGACACATGGTACTAAGCCCAACATTTACAACAATTTAAGGGCGTATTTCAAACTAGCCGTGAAAGTTTGTTTTAGGTTTGTTTTACTTTTTAAAAAAAAAAGAGAATTATGTCACTTCTACAATTGTGTGTTATTTAATTCTAAAGTAATCCTTGTAAAAGAAGATCAGCGATACTATTTCAACCAGAGCTAGTGGATGAAGGTTTTTGAACCCTTACCACGAGTATTGGTGAAAAAGTGATGTAATAGCTTGACTGGAGTTTGTTCTCATTTCCGTCGAGGCAACAGTCTAAAACTTCACCCATTACGTCACGGGGACTCCCTAAGAATTCTTCATATATAACAGAGCAAAAAACGGTTAATGACAAATTTAGAGAAAAATACAATTAAAAATACTATGGAACATCAAACATACAATTATCATTCCAATAAATATTTTTGAAAAATAATTAATTTCCGCATTAAATAAAACATATAGAGATGATATATCTTTAAACAAATTAACTAAACCATTTACTTCCTATAATATTTAATTTAGTAGATCGATATTAACACATGGGCATGTGTTAAGTTTGAAATTTTAAGTACACATAATGTTCGGCAAAAGAAGAAAAGAGGATTTCAAAGCAAAAATATATATGTTTTGACTTAATAATATGTTTCGATGGTCGTTTGCAGTTACTATATGATTTGAAATAAAATACTCAAAGGTTACACGCGCACAGAAATTGAATGAAATTTAATTTTGTTGTATTCTTTTTAAATTTTCGGTTTCATAAGTTAACATTCAACTTCTTGTCAATGCGTGATGCAAAGACATGAACGTTTTGTAATTCACCGTATTGTTAACTAAGATTCCTTTTTTTAAAAAATCACATTATCACATATTTCACATACAAATTGAATATTGGTATGAGAGGAAATATAAGACATTTAACATGAAAACGTTTAAATAATCTCGTAAATTCTTGCACCAAAAAACAAGCATTTCCGTTTAGTTGTTCTTATCTTTTATTTTTAGATATATTTGTTGGAAGCCTGTCTTTTTTTTCTTTATCCTTGTATTAATAAGAAAAACGAAAACTAAATTCAAAATATTTCAGAATAATGAAATTGTATTTCAACATTGCCAGTTAACCTATCAAAAAATCACGAATATATATATATATATATATATATATATATATATATATATATATATATATATATATATATATATATATATATATATATATATAATATGAAACTGCATATTACGTATGGTGAAATACAGAAAAAGATATAGAAACCTTAACAATTTTTTCGGCCCTTGGTCATTCTCTTCATTAGTCTGGCGACTTTTCAGCGCCCCAACGTCTATCAATCTATCTTTCTATCTATATATCACATTTATAATCTTAAATATGTATGCATTTGTTTATCAACAAAAACAGATTTTTTGTCAATATATATGAAATGAAAAATATAATTTCGTCAGATATTTTTGTCATTTGCCCCAACTGCTTTATATATATATATATATATATATATATATATATATATATATATATATATATATATATATATATATATGTGTGTGTGTGTGTGTGTGCGTGTGTGTGTTCTTAACTAATGAATGCTATACTTTTCATACCATCATTGATATATCGATGTAAAAATCCCGACTATATATTTAACAAACGAGTGCAGCACTACTCATCAAAGAACGGAAGTAATAAAAAAACTAGAAATTCAAAATGGTAATTGCTTTTCCTTTTAGTCATTTTTCTCTGTAGATATTTCAGTAAGCTTTCATGATTAACATGTTTCTGAATATTTATACATAAAAGACAAGATATGAAAGTGTCGGAATTCTCCCTGGTTACTTTGATTACTATCATGATTTTAGCAAACATGATTATTTATGATCAACCGCCGGAATAAGCCTTCCCCTATTGAGAGAGCTTAGAAGACGTTGATTGTATAATTGGCTTAGGGGCGACACCCCCACAAGAAAAGGAGAGGATGTCTTTGAAATGAAACTGAACTATATCTGTTGTTGTAGGCTTCCGTTCTGCAGATATAGGGATTGAAGAGTACTTCTTAGTTGTTACTACTCCGGGGAACATTTAGAAAATACTTGTTTAGGTCCTATGAATGTGTTAGAAAATATGAGTATTCGATAGGACTATGAGAAAAAGAAAAAAAAATCTCTTCAGAAATAACTACACAAAAACATAATCATAAATGTACTATGTGTACAATTCTATACTCTCAAGACATAAGATAAACAAAGATGCCGTGATATATCGTTGAAATTACTCATTCAATAAATTAATCATTGACTAAACATCTAATTAGAAACTTTACAGCATTAAATGAATAGAAGCTTTTAGATGGAAAAAGTGATAGTAACTTCAATGTTGGTGGGGATGCAATTAAAGCTTATTGTGCTAATAAAATAGAAGGTTTGGTTTAGCTTGTTTTTATGTCATATCAACCATTGAAAGTGATTTAATACCAAATCCATTTTCATACATATAAACAGTTCTATTTCAAACAATTCAGTTAAGCGTATTAACAGTTTCAATGTCGAACAGAGTTTTATTTCAAATAATTCACTTTACCTTACAAAATAGTTATTTTTCAAATAATTCAGTTTAGCATAAGGACGTAGTTTAAATGTCAAAACAGTTCTATTTCAAACAATTCGTTTTAGCTAAAGGACAGAGTTTTGTTCTATTTGACGCATAGATTGGACCCTATCAGCAGGTATCATTGTTGACCTGGGAGCGATGGTAATGCGGGGTATTCCGAATTCCCAAAGCACCAGTATCGCTGAAACCTCACCAACATATATTTTAGTGATATATCCAGGACACTCGTTAGGTGTGTCTTACCCCTCTGCTGAGATGCAGTCGGTGTAATCTTCGACACCAGCTTAATGGGCAAGAAAATTTAAGCAATGAAAAATGTATTATAACCAAATGATGGATTGCCAGCCATTATTAATGTTGGTCAAATATATTTTTTTTAATTAAAAGTTAGAACAGCTGACTGCACATTCATTCGTTTCGCTGAACTGAAGAATGTAAAACACAAAACACGGATATTATATTTAGATAACCATCACAACTTCCTTCCTTTGATAGCATTGTCAACAGGGGCATTAAAATACGCCGACTGTATCTATGTAGGGTTTTATCAACCTAGAAATGAATTTCCTGGATACGATTCTAAACTAACAGAATGTGGGGGCTCTAATCATAGAGATTTGGAAAATGTAGAGCTCCCCTTGATTGCCATTACTCCAAATTAAACAATGAGTCAAATTAGTAGATTCTACTTAGGTGCTATCTATGAAATCAATAGAATTGTTTAGTCTTTTAAAGGGAGTATTTTTGAAACTTAACTGAATTAATTGTTTGAAACAGAATTACTTGAAAACAATATACTCTGTACCAACAGATTATATCTGGATCGTTTAAAATAGGTTTACCAACAAACTATACGCTTAAAAATCAGACAAACACGCACGCAAACACATGCGCACACATGTGCACACATGCACACGAACAGACTCACAGGAACAGACTCAAACGAACAGACTCTCACACACGCACACGCACACACACACACACACACACATATATATATATATATATATATATATATATATATATGTATATATATATATATATATACATATATATATATATACATTGGATTTGACATTAAATAACTCACAAGTGTTGATATACCATAAAACACAATCAAACGAGAACAGTCGGTTTGGGCTGTAAAATACAACGATTGCATTTCTTTAAAGGAATAACGAATGTCCTTTTTATGACATTAACCTGCGTCTGATAATGGGGCTCCAGTAGTGCTGGAGCTTTGGGGAATGCAGAATCCTAGGTCCACTCTTACTCAGACTAGTAGCACCTGATAGGGTCATATCTATAGGTTAAATAGAACAAATTGTGTGCAAATAAATGACTGATGTTAATTTGTTACTGCTGTATAGCAATACTTGAAAACATTTAACTGTGTGCAAAAGTGAGCTGAGGCTCGTTTAAAAATGTTATCTACAAAATGAGTTTACAAACCATATATATGTTTAATATATATGTGTAAACAAGAGTTGGCCTTGAATAACTTACAATGATTGATATGCCATGAAACCCAACCAAACCAATAAATGAATTTCATACCCAATATATTATCATAATTCTTCCCTGAAAATAATCCACCATGTATTGTAACTTCGTAGCGAGTATGTTCAAAGTTTATCCATGTAATACGCTAGGAAAAAGTATGCTCGTCCATATTCCTCCTTTCTATTAGATATGTGTCGCCTGTTTGATTGAAGCACATAAGCGACATCTCCACACTAAACGCTTGCGCTCTGAAACTAGTTGACAAGTTCACCTACCAAGGGAGATGTGTCTCATCAACTGAGACAGACAACGACGCACGACTATCAAAGGCATGGACAGCTATCGATAGGCTATCGGTCATATGGAAGTCAGACCTGACCGATAAAATGAAGAACAATTTCTTCCAAGCAGCAGTATTATCAATACTGCTACATGGATGCACCACGTGGACACTAACAAAGCGTATGGAGAAAAACTTGACGGCAATTACACAAGAATGATGCAAGCAATATTGAACAAGTCCTGCCAACAGCACCCCAAAAACAGCAACTGTACGGCCACCTACCACCCATCACGAAAATATCAAAATTTGACAAACCAGACATGCTGGAGAAGTAGAGACGAGTTCGTAAGTGATGTACACTTCAAGGGAATGAGTGAAGGCAGGACGTCCAGCTCGAACATACGTACAGTAGGTCTGTAGAGATACTGGAAGTAGCCCGGAAGACCTGTCAAGAGCGATGGACGATAGATAGGGGTGGCGAGAGAGGGTCAGAAATATCCGTGCTGATAGAGCGACATGATGATGATGATAATTAGTTATATTGTAGAACTATGGCCTAGTTTGTTTTTTTTGTTGTTTTTTTTAGTAGACCGTCTCCAAGCATACCAAAAAATCAGGAATGATTTGAACTCACGTGGCAACAGAGGAAAATGTTTCAATATTGGTCAGTATGTCTTTAAATCCTATAAATTTAAAATGCTTAATTTTACAAAATGTTATGCTGTATTTATGTTTGTAAAATAATGCTTAAACTGTGCGTTTTAAATGTACAGACATGCTTACTATAAACCCAAATTGAAAATATGACTCTGTCCAAATGTCAGCGAACACGGCAAAACGTTTTTGAATCTTTTCTAAAATCTAAAAGCTAAAAATTGTTAGAGGCCTAACAGTAGTTTAGAAGGAAAAGTAAAAGCCTGAAGCTGCCTATGCTACTAAAAAAAAAAAAAATCTCATTTTTAAAAACTCTATAATTCCTAAAGCTTCCACGGCTCCCAACGGTAGTATAGAAGAAAAAAACTGAAAGCCAAGGAAAATGTCCAAATACCACAGGAAAAAAAAATCAGTACCAGTAAAAGTCTGACGAAAGTACCTTAATCTTGGATTTTAACTAAGTTAAAACTTAAGAAAATTTACCCCCCCACCTTTTTTAACGTACACATGGGAAGCTGCACGATGTACGTAAAGGTATTTGAATAAACCCATTGACGACCAAACTCAATGCCTAAACAGGTCCTGGACGTGAATTTGACGACTTTACGCTCAGGATCGTTAGTTCGATCGGGGAACTACTGCTGCTCCTCTATAAGAGTGGCTTCTATAGAAGAGAATAAAACATCCATCGAAAGATAACCACGACCCACACTCAAACCACATACACAAACCGCATCGCTCTTCGCGCGGGTAAAAAACGGGCGAGTCCTGCAGAGTTTGGAGCCCTGGCCTCAGTGTTCGAAAAATCAGCTACATAGCTCAAACGACCAAAACTACTAAAATGCAAGCAAACACTACAAATAGCCACATTTAACGTAAGAACCTTAAATAGAACAGGACAACTACCAGAGCTAATAGCATTGGTCGGAGAACATAAGATTGACATAATATGCATACAAGAAAACAGATATACGCAGACCGAAGATATCAAATATCACGAAACTGGCAATGAATGGTCGCTCGTCACTGTATCCGCATGGAAAAATTCTGTCAACGCCGCAGTAGGAGGGGTAGGATTACTTATAGGATCTAGAGCATTAAAAACGCTAAATAGCATTGAGAAAATACAACCTAGAATGATGGCAGCTACTTTTAACGGCAACCCCATAGCGACAATCATCTCCTGCTACAACCCTACCAATGTTAGTGAAGAAACTGAACTAGTCACCTTCTACGATGAGTTATTCTCATTAGTGCGTAGCATCCCGAAAGACAACATGTTAGTCATTATCGGAGACATGAATGCCCAAATCGGGAAAAACGGAAACAACAAATACAGCATCCACAACACGTCAAATAGGAATGGGCAACATCTAACAGATTTCATGATAGAAAATAGATTAGAATGCCTCCATACAAACTACCAAAAAAGGGAGGGAAAACTATGGACATACACGTACGCAAACAATACTAAAGCTCGGATAGACTACGTCCTTATAAACAAGAAATGGAAAAATGGTGCAATGAATTGCGAGGCATACTCCTCTTTTGAGGGTGTGTCCACCGATCACCGAATAGTCACGGCGAAAATACGGTTAAGCCTACGAAAAAACGCCTAACAAACAGAGAACACCAAACACTATGCCTGGGCCCTTTTGAACAACAGAGATATAAGAGATAAATACGTATTAGAATTAAGAAACAGATTCGAAATACTACAAGAAAAGACGGAAAAAGTACAGCAAACGACGAATATGAAAATTTCGTCAATGCGCACCTCGAAGCAGCAGCGAAATGCATTCCAACAAAACTCAAAAATAAATATAAAGTCCCATGGGAAACTTTAGCGGTGAGAGAAAAACGTGCACTAATGAAAACAGCCTCCAAAAACTATCGAAAAAACCCAACAAACCCGAATGCCTTAAAACTAAAAACGACACAATATCAATTAGCAGGCATATAAATAAGGAATAGACAGAATACATTCAAAATCAGATAGATAAGATTAGAGACTCGGTGGAAGACAGACAATCTAGGATAGCCTGGCAAACAATAAACGAATTGAGTAGAAGAAATAACACAGCCAAAGCAAAACTGAAAGCAGCAAACAAACAAGAAAGAATAAGACTGTGGAAACAGCACTTCGAAAACCTACTAGGAAACCCACCGAAAATAACACATGAACCAATCACCAGAATAATTAGTAAACAATTACCCATTAAACTAGGACCGTTCACACAAGAAGAACTCGGTTCTCAGAAAAATTAAAAAATAGGAAAGCTGCAGGGCTGGACGAGATTCCCCCAGAAGTATGGGAAACCATACAATTCGACGACATACTGCTCCGACACTGCAACGCAGTATACAATCAAAATCCGATAGATAGATGGATGAAGGGATGTATACTCCCCTTCCCTAAAAGGGGGACCTCGGATTAGCTAAAAACTACCGAGGCATAGCACTTACATCCATAGCAGCCAAAATCTACAATGCCCTACTACCAAACTGCATAGAACCCAAAATCGACAACATACATAGGAAAAACCAAAATGGCTTCCGAAGAAATACATCCACGACCTCACAAATATTGACCATCCATAGAATCCTCGAAGGTGTACGGGCAAAAAACCTACAAGAGACATTAATATTTGTCAACTTTACCAAGGCCTTCGATTCCATTCACAGAGGGAAAATGGAACAAATCCTACTAGCGTACGGCATACCTAAAGAAACCGTAGCGGCAATAACGATTCTCTATAGAAACACCAAAATAAAAGTACGATCACCAGATGGAGACACAGAATACTTCGACATTGTAGCAGGAGTACTACAAGGGGATACGCTGGCTCCTTACCTCTTTATCATTTGTCTAGACTATGTACTTTGAACATCGATTGACAAAATCAGAGAGAATGGCTTCGAGATGACGAAGAAAAGAAGCAGAAGTTACCCCGCAAAAACAATTACCGACGCCGACTACGCCGATGACATAGCGATACTGGCAAATACACCCGACCAAGCTGAAACACTACTGCATAGTTTTGAACGAGCAGCCGCATGCATAGGCCTCTATGTTAATGCACACAAAACGGAATATATGTGCTATAATCAAACGGGGGACATCTCCACTCTAGACGGAACCCCTCTCAAACTAGTAGACAAATTCACTTACCAAGGAAACAGCGTCGAATCAACCAAAAAAGAACATCGAAACGAGGTTAACGAAAGAATGGACAGCTAACAATAGGCAATTGATTGTATGGAAATCAGACCTAACCGATAAAATGAAACGCAGTTTCTTCCAGGCAGCGGTCACATCGATACTGCTATACGGGTGCACTACATTGACGCTAACAAAACGGCTGGAGAAGAAGCTGGACGGCAATTACACAAGAATACTACGTGCAATTTTGAACAAGTCCTGGCGGCAACACCCCACAAGACACCAACTGTACGGCCACCCGCCTCCTATCACGAAAACTATTCAAGTTAGACGAACCAGACATGCAGGACACTGCTGGAGAAGCAGGGACGAACTCATAAGAGATGTATTCTTATGGACCCCCACACATGGCTGTGCAAAAGCAGGACGACCAGCACGAACATACATTCAGCAGCTATGTGAGGATACGGGATGTTGTCCTGAAGACCTACCTAGGGCGATGAACGATAGGGAGGAGTGGTTAGAGAGGGTCAGGGATATACGTGCTACCAGCGCGACATGATGATGATGATGA
The DNA here is from genome assembly GCA_963585895.1 of Sepioteuthis lessoniana. Lineage (NCBI taxonomy): Eukaryota > Metazoa > Mollusca > Cephalopoda > Myopsida > Loliginidae > Sepioteuthis > Sepioteuthis lessoniana. The sequence goes on along the minus strand of CAUZXS010004777.1, from coordinate 20,603 downwards.
TGGCCAAGTGGGTTGGGTGTTAACCAATGGTCTGGGAGACCTGGGTTCAATCCCAGGTTGATCATACCAGAGACTTTAAAAATGGTACTTGATACCTACTAACTTAACACTCAGCAATATAAGGTACTTATCAAGGGTAATGTGGAGCAATCCAGGCAAAGGAGTAGCAGCATATCTTACAATTCGGTGTAGTAGCTATTGAAAAGGGAGCCTTCTGGTCGCCCTCGACTACAGTCGCAAACTTTACCTAATATTCTCCTACAAGCGCTGTTTTGGCATTTAATGACCCTCACTGGTTGATATAAAGAAGATTAACCGAAAAAAATTCAATTATTTCGTTGGAGCGTCATGTACCAGCAACCTCGGTTTTGTATACTATTTACACTCAGAAAATGTTGACATGATCTACTTAAAAAGAACTGAACTCACTTCTAGAAATACACAATATCAAAGATGTTTATATAAAATTCTACTGCAGATCTATTTAGAATATATATTACTTATTATAAAAGTCACAACTTAAGGAGAAAAAATATCAGTTTTGTGACTCTAGCAAAGTTTATTATTATTTTGGCCTTGGAAATGCGGTTATTTCTGTCTAAAAATCCTTCCAAATTTGCGTGATATTTCTTCTTTTTTGGTTTTGTTTGGTTTGGTTTGCTTTTAAAGTTTATCAACCATTGTAGACCATTTTAGTCAAATCCTTTTTACACATTAATATAAATTTGAAACATTTTGTAGATAAGCTTTTTAAATGAACCTGAGCTTATTTTTTGCACACAATTAAATGGATTAACTTCTTTCAATCTAATACGAATATACAGTTAAACTTAAAATAGTTCCATCCCAAAATAGCCGGTTTAGCAGAAGTACAATTTAGATGTCAAAAAGTTCTATTTTACCCATAGATAGGGCCCTGTCAGGTGCTACCACTCCAGGCTAGAGTGGACCTGGCAACGATGACGATAAATGGTTATTTCACGTTCCATAAGTTCAAGCATTAACGAAGCCTCACAATCAGATTGTTTAGTGTCATATCAAAGACACTCGTTAGGAGAGTCTTACCCCTCTGCAAAGATTCAGTGGGTGTATTCTTCAGCCAACTTGGCTATTCTCCATTCTTGATGCGTTGATAATGCCTCATTAATATGAAAACTGGGAAATTTAAATTCATTCTAATACGCTTCTCAAATTGCATCAAATATCTTTTGGTCTTATATTTCATAACATTTTAGCGGTTTCTATGTTAGTAACGTGTTAATCAGAAGAGGTTTAGAAAGAACGACTACAATTATTTTTGTATTCGACACTCAGTGATTCTTTGCTTTTGGATATGTAGAATAGGATACACGCGTGATATGTATATTAAGGTGAATTCTAGATTTGAAGCGTTCGGTTCTTCAACATTACTCTCTGGCTTTTCTTCAACTGTGAAAATTCTTCCCATAAAATCCTGTTGGGAACAGTCTCCAAATGGAAGAATTACTTCTTTCAGTGGTCTGACCTCCTTAATCAATCATATGGTCCCTATACTTTCCCAGGGTTATGACTTCTATGCCCTCTTTCTGTCTCTCTGTTTTTATATCTCACTTTCTCTCTCTCTCTCTCTCTATATATATATATATATATATATTACAAACATTTTTTCTCTCAAATCACTAAGTAAATGATTTTACGCATTATAATGCAACTATTTAGTATTATACAACACAAATGCATCAGATGCAATGGATAAACTCTTGTTTAAAGAACGTAGAAATGAAAACAACTCGACAGACATATTTGCCGAAATTACATGAAAATATCTTAAATCATTATAGATTATACTTATTCAAATAATATTCTATTAGTTTTCCCTATGTCTTCTGGATGACTTCTGTATATCCTACAAGCCTTTCTGACATACACCTTATATAAATTGGTCGATGCTGCTGGTATCCTTGCTGTCAGTAACCATTTGGTGTTGTACGGAGTTTCTTAGTCTCTTGCTCAACGGTTCTCTACATAAAGAGATTACAATCTGAAGAGGAAAGTAGGTATATTTTTGGGGTGATGTGGTTAGAGAATTTATTCTGACAGCCCAAACTAGGTTCTCCTGCTTACATGGTACAGCGTAGAGTCCTGCTGCCAAATATCGGTTGTTTTCACAGTCATCATGTCGATCCAGGACAGCTCTACCTCATCAAGGCATCCGATGACGGCGACCGCCTTGAATCTGGGAGTATGGGAGAAGATAAATGGTTGCATTATATACCGTTGTTAATGGCAAACCCAAACACCATGAAGTGGACTGGGTGTTTGCTTTTCTTAAATATGAATATGAATCTGTTCTCAGCTTGGCACCGAAAAATTCTAAATTCTAAATTATTTCTATAAGGGCCTCAAGCCTAGTCGAGTGGCATTACAGCATGGTGTTTCCAAATTTCTGGAAAAGTAAATTACATCATGCTGTTCTACTTACAAAAAGAGTACAATCGATTCTAGTTTGCTGTACATTAGATAAAACCTGAAACAAAGCGTATTAATTTCAGAAACGTTGATATTGAATACATAGTCTTTAAACTGTTTAAAATGTACCCTATTCTGCTCAATTTAAATAACTAAGGAAAATAAAACGATTTCATTAGTATTTTACGGCAATCATGAGTACTGATAGATTTGCACTGATTTCTTATTATTTCATATTTACTTTCTCGAAGCAAAATGCGGTCTTTCTTGGCATACTTTCTCTGGAGATTGTTTTTTAAAAAAACAAGTCAAATTCGGAAGTAATATATGTACGCTTTATTCCTCTAATTTCATTTCTCATGTATATTGCTGTTCCCGCTAAATATGCCACTAACTCCGTCGTCACAATTAGAGAACTCTTAACATCACATTGGGACGAAGTAACTAAGGGCAAAATCAGTTGAAGACTAAAATACTTTTTTCCACATACCCAGTTTGGTTCGTCAACATATCTTTTAAGTAGATATATGTCATTAAGCTAATATTTTTACGCAACCGTTTGATAGATCAACATGACAAATCAATTATTTTCTATAGATGCTTTAGATAATATTTTATTTTATTCTATTTTGTAAATGATTGATTTCAAACTGAAACCAAAAATTGCGAGACCAATTTTTCAAGTTATAAATAGAATAAAAGCTATGGATAATTTGGAAATTGTCTTGCATCGAGGAAATGTATAATTTTAAACATGCTTACGAAACCAATAATTCAAGAGACTTTTTTCATCTTTCAAATATGAGGCTAAAACCAAAATATGATTTTTCCCTGAAAATTTATAACCTCATCACCTGAATGTGATCAGATAATGATTTTCGTAAATTCAATCTGCAGTGTTATTTTTTTAATTTATAATATCAGTGTATTATTAACAAGATATGACTTTCTAGCTCAATAATATTTCTTCAAATATCCAACCGTTTTTTTTTATAGCAAAATTGTCAGACAAAATTGAAGAGGTTTGTCACTTAAAATCTATTCTTTAAACGGGTTCTTTCTTTGTTGCGAAGTACGACAAAATATCGCCTAAATACATTAGGGGATGAAAAGAATTCAACGTAAAGTTTAAAAAAAGGAAAACAGAGGTGTTATGCTATCAAGTAAATCAGAAAACATTTTCAACATAAATATACCATTCTTCTCCATTTAGTTTTACCGTTTATTCCTGCCAAGAATTCTTCCTATGTTACAACCAGTAGCATCGTCTCTAGAAGGCAGTGCATTACTAAATAAGCCGAAATAGCTAATGTTGACTGCAATCAATCCATCCCAATGCACGCCATACTAATGGTGAGACACTGAAAATATATCAAATTTTATCTTTTCAAAATCTTTTTCAAATTGTAACCATCAACAATATTACTGGGGGAAGTCCCTGTAACAACACGCATTACATCTTTTATTACTTAAAGATATCATAGGCTCCTAAAGATTGTTATTATAATTAGTTTCTTAAAACCAAATAATTGTTACCAAAATATTCGTGTTTGATAAGAACAACTGAAACCATATAATCATGTGCAAACCATCGATTACTAAAAATGAAATAGTTACTTAAGTCTTGAACTGTATAACCCTTTTATATATATATGTTTGTGTGTGTGTGTATGTGTTGTGGGGGGGAGAGAAAATGATTATAGGCAAAATTACAATTCTAAACAAAGAAATGGAATATTGAAAAAAGTAAGGATTACAGTTATTTCGAAATGAATAAAATCAGATGACACGTAATGTGTTTATGTGCCGTTAAACTAATCAACCAATCTCTCTGTCTGTCTCTGTCTGTCTGTCTGTCTGTCTCTCTCTCTCTCTCTCTATATATATATATATATATATATATATATATATGTGTGTGTGTGTGTGTGTGTGTGTGTTGTGCATTTGGACAGTGATCATTCTTTGATTATTTTCAGAATTTGTTAGATATTTTCAGGATGATCAAGAAACTTCCTTCTATTGGTATTTACTAATGTTCCTTTTGTAATCACAATACAAAAATACATATTACCTTGAGTACTGTAGCCACTACCGAGATTAATGCTTACGCCGTCGGCTGGGGCTGTTGAATACACCGATTGCACCTCTGCAGAGGAGTAAAAGCCAAAGGAAGCAGTGTCCTTGATACAACACTAAAAAATTTGGAGGTTTTGGGGAGTTAGGGTTACCCCTTTATTGCCATAGCTCTCAGGTCCACTCTAACCCGGAGTGGTATCACCTGATAGTATCCTATCAATCGGTCAAATAGAAGTAAACTTCGTACTTATACTAAACTAAATTACTTGAAATAGTACTGCTTTGATATCTAAACAGCGTACTTTTGCTGATCTGTTCGAAAAAGAACTGTTTTAACATGCAAAGTGCGTACTTGTGCTAAAATGAAACGTTTGAAATGGATCTGTTTTTGAAATTGAACTGTACTAAGACTAAACGGAATTATTGGAAATAGAACTGTTCTGACATACTGCTGTGTGTGGACAAAAACTATACTTATAGTAACTGAATTAGTAGAATTAGAACTGTTTGACTAAACTGATTATTCTGAAAAAGAAATGTTTCAGACTGCATACTTATGCTAAATTGGAATGTTTGAAAAAGAATTGCTTATTTGTATAAAAATGGATTCGGCATTAAATAACCAATAAAGTTTTGTATGCCATAAAGCCAAAAAAACAAACAAACAAGATTGATGTATTGTTCTAGTTAACCCGAGTACATAAAAGAATATCAATATGGAATTTTCTCATAAAAGATTTCATAGACAATCGATTTTGGGAGATACATTTTCACTTCTCTTTCATGATGATTGCACCCTATATTATTAAAGAGAAATTAAATATTCCTAATGTTTTCAACAAATGAAATCAAAAGAGACTCTGTTAGGTAAACTGCGTGCTCCTGACAATGATTTTCTCCACGCTGACCGGTAAAATGTTTTTGCCTGCTGATACCAATTTTTACCAATGCTTGATTCATCACTGATGAAAACCCATACGGAACAACTTTATCATGCTCCTTGTATCTGCGGTAGTCCTTATGAACACTTAAGAAGTTTTACTTTCATTTTATCCCACGTAGTTGTTGAATCTATAGATGCATTTGAATTTCCAAGTCCATAAATAAATGATTATAAAGATAATAAATTCTTCTTTGGTTCAGTAAAACTTATTGAAGAAGAACATGAACTTTTATGCACACTGAGTGTATTTTATGGACGGCCTATATAAGGTCAAGTTCAGCCTCGTTTTCAACTCATCCATCCATTTGCATTTAATTTTTTGCTTGTCATTTCGCACAAATCTCTCCGTCCATATTTTGTCACTGCTTCATTAAATAAAAATATTTTTACATCCATTCTATACAATTGCAGATAGATCAAATAAGAATACTTTTTAAGGGCTGTTGATGAGCTGGCTTTTGTTATAAGTTCTACGTTCTTATAATGATTTCGTTTTTGGAAATTTTCTTTCAGCAGCACAACTCGGCAGAATTCAAGATACGACATAATTCGTAGCGATCCAGTGAGGCGTTCGTTAGAATAGCGCTTACGCTTAGCTAGACACAAAGCTTTATAGAAAGAATACACCGGCGTTAAAACCTTTGCCCGTCGCTGAAAAAGGAATGAAATGGTTTTAGCAAACTTGGAATAACAATTTAACTCGTTCCTCACCGCTGGAATCTTGAGAGACCCACGAGCAAGGATACAGATATAACGACGAGTAAATCCATTGTTCGGTCGGGAAGGGAAACTTAGTGAAGCGGAGAAGTCCCCGGAATCGATTGAATCATTGTGCCTTTTACTCAGTTTCGTGAATATGAGATCCAATTTGAAAATTTTATATATATATATATATATATATATATATATATATATATATATATTCTCTTTCTATATCTTTTTTTATCTCATTATTTTACACAAACAAAACTTCGACACACACACACAAACACACACGCAAGAATAAATGTGTATATAGATATTTGTATATAGATATTTGTATATATATATATATATATATATATATATATATATATATATATATATATATATATATATATTCGAATATACAGTAAGACATACAGACTGTTGAAAATCCGAGCAGACTTTTTATGTTAGGCTTCCTAGAGACACAGAATTAAATCGATGGAATATAGTCATTTAATTTAGTAGAACATGAATTCCGCTAAGGAATTTAAAAGAGATACAAAATTCCATATCGTTGAAAGAATTGAAACAGGCATATAAAATACAATCGAAAACGAAAAAAAAATGGATGCACAAGTTCCCATTAAATTAAATATCAAACTTATTTATTTGCCTTGACGGTTGGAAACCTATACATTTATGTAAATCCGATGATATAGAGAAAATTGATGAATAAAGTAATCCAAGAAGGCGAAAAATTTAATGTGAAAGAAATACCATCAACAATGTAGCGTTTCGATTCTAATGAACCATTATCAAGACTAGGAGGGATGGTATCTAGTGGTGTTTAATCACCGATGGATGTTTAAGAAAACATCAAAAATAAGGAATGAGTATCATTTATATTGATAAAACGGTTACTCATTTCTCTGTATGTGAAATATTTCCTCCTTATTTTCATATTTTTATATTTTATCAAACATCATCGGTGATTCAATATCCCTTGATATCACCTTTTCTAGTCCTGATGATGGTTCATTAGAACAGAAATGCCATAGCTACGACTGACTTTCTTTCACATTAATTTTTTCTACTTCGTGGATTACCTTGTTTCTCAATTTTTTATCTATATATAAAAGAGAGAAAAATTGATAAACAAGATAACCCAAGAAGAAGAAGAAGAAGAAGAAGAAGAAGAAGAAGAAGAAGAAGAAGAGATTAATGAGCACAAATGCCGATGCTATGATGTTTCGGTTCTAACGAACCATCATCAGGACTATAAAGGATAATAGTTCGTGATGTTAAATCCCCGATGGATGTTTAATAAAGTACAAAACAAGTATGGAATAGTATGTATACAGGGAACGTGGCTACCTTCCAATCAATAAGTCGGTTTTCATGTTTAAATTAAGTCATATGACTATTTAGGAATATCCTATTGAATTTATTTGTTCTACTTGTTCAGTAAGGTAAAAAGGAAAACGTAGGTGAAGGAAGGAAGAATAGAAAAGGAAAAAAAAAGTGAAAGAATAAAAGATAAGGAGATAGAACAGAGCGAGAGAATGTATGGGAAGGAGAAAGGGACGGGAAAAAAAGAAAACAAGCAAACAAATCAAACGTGAAAAGCTAGATAATTAAATAATGTAAATCACAGAATAAACCGATATAAATTGCTATTTTATAAATTGAAATATTAAAAAGCAGAAAACGTTTGTTGCGAGAGAATGGCAAGTGAAATATTAAATTAAAAAAGGTCTAAGTAAAGAGATACAATTTTAATTGGAGAAAATTCTATAGAATATATGAGCTGAAGGCTCTCTTTTCAATAGTTATTACACGGAGGTGAAGTGAAGAGCTTGATTCCTTTCCCTTGGTTGCTTCATTTACACTTGAGCTATACCTTATAATGCTGAGGCTTCAAATACCTTTTTTTCGTCTTTGATATTACATGAGATTGAACAATAGTCTCCCTAACGATTGGTGGAGGCTGGACGGAAATTATACAAGAATGTTGAGAGCAGTATTAAACAAGTCCTGGCGACAACACCCCACGAGACTCCAGCTGTACGGACACTTGCCCCCCATCACAAAAACTATACAAGTTCGACGAACCAGACACGCAGGACACTGCTGGAAAAGCAAGGACGAGCTCATAAGCGATGTACTCCTGTGGACCCCCACACATGGATGTGCAAGAGTGGGACGACCAGCACGAACCTACATACAGCAGCTGTGTGAGGACACGGGATGTAACCATGAAGACCTGCCGGAGGCGATGAATGATAGGGAGAAGTGGCGAGAGACGGTCAGGGATATCCGCGCAGGCGGCGCGACATGATGATGATATATATATATATATATATACACACACACACACACACATATATATATATATATATATATATATATGTGTGTGTGTGTGTGTGTGTGTGTGAGCGTGTGTGTTTAAACAAATTGTTGATGGTTAAGAAGTTTTTGATGCTCATGAAGACATAGAGATATAGGGAATTTGTAGGTATGTTTATTATTAAAAAAGGGTAAAAACGACTGGTTTCGACTGGCACTTTTCAAGTTGTTATTTCCAGTAAATTAAAAGGAGGAATGAAATGGAGAAAAAGAAGAGGAGAGAAAAAGGGGGAGGGGTGAAGGAGAGATGAGCAGAAGGTTAAAGACTAATTACATTTAACCCCAACAAGCAGTCCCTTTGTCTACAAAGGGAAGGTTGAAAGGATCAAGCATAAAGAGCCTTCAAAACTTTAAGGTTATACAAGGAATTTGACCGACTCAGAATACTGAATCGGTCGACATTGAAGCCTGCCACATATTCCTTGTTATTTATCATGTGGTCTGCTATCGAAGACCCGGATGTGTTTACAAGCTGGCCTCTTTATGCTCGATATATATATATATATTTATATATAGTGTTGGTTGTCACTAAATCATTTTATGGGTTTGTATCGAACCAAGTGCAATATAATATGCAATGATAATGTTTTGTTCCTAAGTGATAGTCACCTACACGTAGTGAAATAAAATAAAGTACCAAAAAATTAATATACACTCACGAATTTATATCTGGTTAAAACAACTTACATTTTTACCTTCCCTTACACCCACACATACGCAACTATAACCCACACAAGGATACGCACACAACCACACACATTCACACACACACACACAATCACATGTAAAGTTTCCTACAAAATCCCGACCGTTTTTTTTTACTGTATTTTTTCGATTTTCGATTCATTTTATTTTCTCAAATGCCTGATAATTATTGTTTTGCAAAAAACTCCATAAAACCCAGGAATCGCAGACAAAATTCCATGAATTATATATATATATATATATATATATATATATATATATATATATATATACTTTTCAGGTTTCAGCGTGTTTTGTTTTTATGATTGGACAAATGTTTTTATTTCTTCTCTTAGAAACATTATTTTTAATGAAATAGGTTAAGCGCCCAAATAGTTTAATTCATTTTACCAAATACAAGTCTTCCTCAGTACGTTTATCCTTAGTATAACTAAGTATTTGGAAAAATTGATTTGAAGTACTAAAATAAAAATTCCAATAACTTCAGAGGATTATACTTTTAAGCGAAATCAGATCAGAAAACGGTACAAATCAAAACCAAAACTAGGGCTGATAGATAAAAAGCAACAACTGCAGAGGAGAATTTCATCATTCGCTTCCTTGATTGACAAAAGTCAGATAGCACCAAAGTGGACAAATATTTTCCAGTAATAGTATGCGTATATATATATATATATATATATATAGTAGGGTTTCGGTCCGGTTGGGTGTATTCGCCAGTATCGCTATGTTGTCGGCGTAGTCGGTGTCGGTGATTGTTTTTGCGGGGTACTTCTGCTTCTTTTCTTTGTCAGCCCGAAGCCGTTTTCTCTGATTATATCAATCGATGTTCTAAGCACGTAGTCGAGACAGATGATAGTTTAGAACGATCCGCCGCAGGCATTGGCCTCCATGTCAGTGCAAACAAAACTGAATATATGTGCTATAATCAAACAGGCGACATTTCCACACGAGGCAAAACCTCTCTGAAACTGGTATACAAGTTCACCTACCTAGAAAGCTGTGTCTCATCAACCGAAAAAAAACATCGACACGCGGCTAACGAAGGCATGGACAGCTAATGCAGTTTCTTCCAGGCTGCGGTCGTATCGATACTGCTGTATGGATGCATTACTTGGACGCTAACAAAACGGCTGGAGAAGAAAGTGCACGGCAATTACCCAAGAAAGTTTACGAGCAATATTGAACATGTCCTGGCGGCAACCCCCCACAAGGCACCAACTATACAGCCACCTGCCTCCCATCACAAAAAATATATGTTAGACGAACCAGATATGCAGGGACGAGCTCATGAGCAAAAGCAGGACAACCAGCTCGAACATACATACAACAGCTATGTGAGGATACTGGATGTAGCCCTGAAGACCTTCCGGAAGCGATGAATGATAGGGAGAAGTGGCGAGAGATGGTCAGGGATATCCGTGCTAGCGGCACGACATGATGATAATGATGATATATATATATATATATATATATATATATATATATATATATCCTTGCAGAACAACATTAGCGGTACGATTTAACCAATAGCTGGAAAGAGGAAAATATAAATTCACATTTTGATCAAGGTATACGTTAACCTAATATCATGACTGGAGTTCAAAATAATGTACTATGATTTCGCAGACCAATATTTTCCTCACTACGCTACAGGTTTTACCCTTCAATTATTTGACTTTATGCTAACATATTCTTTGCTAATTAAACCAGAAGCAGAAAAAAAACATCAATATAAAATACAAGGCAAGAAAGTTCAATGAATTCAATCATCCTTGTTCTGATAAAAAGAAATCGAAACCTTATAGCATTTCACGCATTGATTCACCTATACTTTCGGTGTTTGCCTCTTGCCGATCGATGTATCAATAGTATTGGAAGATTTTCAAATGAAATAATGCCACAAAGATAAACGAATGAACAGATTTAGATGTTCACTCATCATATGGCAAGAGAAATAATATGTGGGCATTAAAATATCGTAGAATGTCCTTTTTATATAAGACAGATCAATAATATTGACCAAATCAAAATGATAAACCATCTTTGTCCTACATGTATGCTTTATATTGTCGAAAGAATGTTTGTTGTTTTTTTCTTTCTTTCTGCTTTTTTTCCAATAATCTTTCTAGCTGATCAATCATACTGCTTGTCCACCAGGCTAATCTTTAATCTTGCTTTGGTTGTATAAAGAGAACAAAAAAAATACTCACTTGAATCGATACACACGGAATAAATACGCGAAAATTAATATCCGCTCGGACGAGACGTCAACTAAGGGAGGGAACTCTATAATTTGTTTCGCTAACTTACCAGAAAAAAAAATTTCATGTCTTCAAGATCTCCAAAAAGTAAATAGGAAAAGCATAGACACGGGGAGAAATATCCGAACATTATTCCTAGTGTGTTCTATTAAGGCTTACTTTCTGTTTTCATGCAAAGCTGTTATTTTCTTTACGAGAGAAACATAAAGCTTATTTCTTGGTATAAATCTATTATTTAACCGTTTCCCTTTTCTTTTATTTTTTCCAAACACGCAATGCTGTTTTGAGTTGATATAAAAGGGAAAGTATTTTTTCCTATTCTCATGAAAAAAAAAAAAGATAACTTCAACTATTCGTATCTTTAATCTCAGCTTATCGTGCTCAGTAATTACAAGTGCATATACACCAATGGAGAAATATATGTTCTTACTGAAAGTACAAGGCATTTGAAATCGACAATATTAAAACAAACCAATTGCCATCACATTGAAATTAAATAGTCAATAACAAAAATTATGTTGACTTACTTAATGGCTTCGAGTTGACTAAGAAAAGAAGCAAAAGGTACCCCGCAAAAACAATGACAGACGCCGACTACGCTGATGACTTAGCGTTACTGGCGAAGACGCCTAATCAAGCAGAGACACTACTGCATAGTCTTGAACGAGCCGCCGCAGGCATTGGCCTCCATGTCAATGCACACAAAACTGAATATATGTGTTACAACCAAACGAGCAACATTGCCACACTAGACGGAGCCTCTCTGAAACTAGTAGACAAATTCACCTACCTAGGAAGTAGCGTCTCATCAACCGAAAAAGACATCAACACACGACTGACGAAAGCATGGACGGCTATCTCGATCATAAGGAAATCAGACCTGACTGGTAAAATGAAACGTAGTTTCTTCCAGACAGCGGCTGTATTGATACTGCTATATGGATGCACTACATGGACGCTAACTAAACGGCTGGAGAAGAAACTAGACGGCAATTACACAAGAATGTTGAGAGCAATATTGAACAAGTCCTGGAGGCAACACCCCACAAAGCACCAAATATACGGCCACTTGCCTCCCATCACGAAAACTATACAAGTTAGACGAAGCAGACACGCAGGACACTGCTGGAGAAGCAAGGACGCCCTCAGAAGTGACGTACTCCAATGGGCACCCACATATGCCCAAGCAAAAGCAGGACGACCAGCTCGAACTTACATACAGCAGCTATGTTAGGACACAGGATGTAACCCTGAAGACCTGTCAGAAGCGATGAACGATAGGGAGAAGTGGCGAGAGAGGGTCAGGGATATCCGTGCTGGCGGCACGACATGATGATGATGATGACTTTCATGTAAAGTTGAAAGCTTAGATTTCTGTCAGATAACAATTAAGCAACTCTGACAACGTGTAGTACTTAGGTGGGGGATCAAACAGCAAAAAAGATTGAAACAAACCAATTGCAGAAAAATTGAGATTAAATACTAAATAACAAGTATCCTCTTGTCTTATGATTATGCAACGCATAGAATTCCTAATCCTAATTGAAGTTAGGGAAGTATAAGCTAGTTTAGTTATTAGATTGACTACCAGACGGAAGGGGGAATGTAGATTAAGAGAATGGCGTTTGCTATGACTTTCTTTATTATATATGTTTAGCAAACAGCTCCGCTGTGTCTTCTGAGAAGACCAGAAGATAGAACTTAAGTTGATGCATCTAGTATCTTGAAATTCCAGTACCAAGGCAGTACATCTTCGTTGACCTAAATAGGAATATTTTTGTGAAACCTTTGCTGTATAAAATGTATAAGACTAGACAAGTTTTACTTTCATTCTCATGAATGTATCTGAGATCCTTCTTACCTAGTGTCCTATTATCATTCGTAAGAAATAAAGGGAAACGTTTCTTTTTTCAGGATCTGTGATGTGTTGACGATAATGGTTTTCCTGTAATCAATCCTAAACATATCACGTTTCATCGTTGATGCATTGATTTATATGAATTGTTATCAAAAACACGCAATGAAGGCTATAGATGCTGTGTAATCTGAAAATCATGGGACTGAAAACTCAATAAATGAAAAATGTTGGAGTGTACCATAGTACATGAATATGCTAAATGTACATTGAATATTTATAACATATATACATAGAACATAGGAATCTCGAAACACGACAAACACTTACGACTTCTTAGTTCAGGTACGAAACTTATTATTACCTTTTAGTTTAAAGGTTCTTCGACACAAGGAGAGAGATACACATACTTTCTATTATGGCTTTTTCATCTGCCCCACCTCCCATCTCGTGCGACACCTGCCCAAGGCCTACGCGAGCAAGCGAAAATCAACCGTCTTCTCCCGGGGCAGGTCTCAACTCGACTAAATGACTTTTCGGTGCGTGACGTCATTCGCACATGCTAGCCCCGTTTTCCCATCTCGGGCCATTGTGGCATCTCTGAGTGACACGTCTGCTCCACCCACACGCACGTGAACACCTGTACTAATGTTGCATTTAACTCATCCATGCACTAAGCCGAAAGGTTCTCAGCCTAACTAAACCCGAAGGCATTAAACGAAATCCCTCGGCCATTATATTACAGAAGTACAACTGGGTTAAAATGAAAATCAGTGTTAATCCTTGATTTAAATCCTTTGCAGTTGTTATTTTTTTTTCTATTAAAATGAATACGGTTATGAAATTAAGCGGGATATGTAAATTAGTACAAAATTCAGTGGTCAGATATTTTCCGTTTTAAATTTTATTTAATTCCATTAGTTCTTTAAATTACTTATTCCTTTAAACAAATTAGGTTTTCCAGCTTGTATTTCATGAGTAAATTCAATAAAGAATGCGATAAAAATAGAGAAAGAAAAGCAAAAGACAAAAGTTTATTACATTTAAAGAAATAAGAGTTATAATTTTTGACTATTTAATAAACCGCTTTCAAACATTTTCCACTGTTTTCAACTTCTGGGTGTTATTTATCAAGTACATCCGACAAGCCGACCTGAATAATCAAATCTAACCATTGATACGTTATGAACCCAAATGAAAAAACAACATTTTCTGATTTGTAAGTTAATATTCCGTAACATCAGTCACTATGAAGCACAATAGATCGTCGAAACAAGTCAATGTCGATATCACTAACGTTTCTATTATCTATGTTTTTAATGTATATAAAATGGGAAATTTAACCCATAGCTCGGAGGATAAGGGTGTTCATACATTTCTCAAGGGTATTTGCCCGAAAGAGAACGTAATAGCATGAGTGGAGGACCAACTCGTTTACTACCATTCCGCAGTCCATCGATTTAACCATTACACCACGAGAACAACCCCAAAATGGGAAATGGACAATTTTTCAACTTTTGATCTTTATGTGAAAAGGACGGAAATATTTAGGCATATTCTTAATTTCTATGGCGAAAAACACGGCCAGCATCGAGCGAAAAATTTTCAAGTGTCCGGAAAATATTTTTTTCTTGATTTGTTCTGCTGTGGGTAAATTAAAATGTTGTTTGCGAGTCAAATGCGGTCAACGGGTTGCGTGTTTGAGACCAATACGGTAAAATTTCAGTATATACATAGCAGAGATCTTTGAATTTGTAGGAAAAGTTTGAACGTGATCATTCAGTTACTCTTTTTCACAGCACTAATGATTAGAGATTCAGTAAGTAAATGTTTAATTTGCGTTCATTTATGCCTATCAAAATATCAGTTATTAATAAAACTAAAATAAATAATCAAAATTGAAGAAAAAAAAGAGAACATCACGTCCATACATATTTCATTAACAACGTCATTATGTATCGTTAGACAATTGAAAGATTCTAAATTGATCACCCCAGAACATAAAGCAGAAAGTATCCAAAATAGAACTTAGGTACCCATTCGACACCTCTCTATATACGTTGTATAAGGAGAGAGATCAAGATGATATGTTTGCATTTAACTTTAAGCAGCTTTAAGGAAGTTCTAAATCAGTATCGTGTAGTTTAACTGGGGTTTACACTTAGGTTATTTCTTTAAGCAATAATTGTCCGTGAATGCAAAACAGTCTCAACCAGAACTTGAACTTAGTTTGAAAATCCGGTTCTCCATTATGTTTGACATTTTCCCACACACATTTCCATGAAATATATCTGATTATTTAAAGACCACTCCAAATAAATATAAGCATGGGGAAAACGTTTTCATCAGTTCTCATAATTAATTCAGCGTTGTATACAATACTTGCTTTAATTCAAAAAGGCGATTCTTATGATAGCTTAAAGTTTACATGAATAACAAGGGTTAAGACTCTGGCTACCATTCTGTTCACTACGACAACATTTAACCAGGATTTAATTCACAGAAGCTAAAACATGCCTGATGTCACTCTTATGAATTTATGACTCTTGGAGAAACCAACACCACACTATATGATTTTCAAGGATTTTATCTTGGCAGTAGTTGATTCCTACCGAAATACACTGGTTAGAGGAATAGAACATAATCAGATCTTATCATGGCTATACGAAATCTTCTTTAGCAAAAGAAATACGTGCAACAGTAATTACGCTGTTGGGACATTTTAAACAACCTTTTCAAAATTATAGAAAGTACATTGTAACAAACATAAAAAAGAGCACAAAGGGTTATCCAATTAAAAACCGATTATAACTGATACATAATTCAGTCAAATAATATAATATTCTACATAAGTCACAAACACGCGAATTGCAAAGGTATTCTAACTTTAATTTCTAATAAATGTGCACATGTCTTTAAAACTATATAAATAAATATCAACAATTTAGAAAATCAGTTGTAAGCCTTTTGTATGAAAGAAACAAACAATGACTCAAATTCTATAAAGTATCGTATTTTATGACAGTATTATTAAAAAGATAAAACGTATCATTGAATTTGATAAAATATCCCTAAAAGAGCAAGAAAGTGAATTGATATTTAAACCATAAGAAACATCCAACTGAACACCACGTGGACGCATACAAATAAATAAGAGAGAATTTCTATTATTGACAAGATACATGACCCATCATTTTCCAAAGCCCGTAACTGAAAGACAGCCTGTTGTCCCTGTATTCCAGGAAATCTTTCTTCAGTCGCATCCCTGGAAGTGTTCCCGTTCAGTTCTTTTTTTACACTGAGGATATTGTTATGGGTTGGTTGGCTTTCCATGTGTGTAATTTTTCTGATGGTCCTGGCATAAGAAAGTAGGTGATTAAACACATCGGGACTCCTATATATATATATATATATATATATATATATATATATATATATATATATATATATTACAGCTAAAATGATGGAGCCAACACTGCAATTATTTTGAATGCACTTTAGAAAACGACATTTTTTCGATTTTTTTACAGTAAAATATAGAATTTCATTCATTGCACATATTTGTTCAGTTTTTCTCCTGGTTTAAACGTTCTGATTTGAACTCGTATGTACATAATTCATTTTCTTAAATTAGGAATATTTTGTATGTGAAGCTTATTTTGTTTTCACCGTTAACTTTTCGGTAGACCTTTTGAGATAACCAAAAATTTCAACTTGGTTAAATATTAATATACATTTAAAATGTAAACACATCACATCACTGAATGATATTGTAAAACTAGCAAGTGTTTATAAGAAACAGTTATATTGGCTAAAGCATAACTGTCTCTGGTTGAAGAAAAAAACGATTGTGCCGTTACAATTGTATTTTAGTTTTAGTTTTTTTATTTTTTTCATTTTTATTTAATTGATTTTGTAGTTTGCACAAAACAGAAAGAAATAAAGTAGTTAAGCATTGAGGTGAGGGCACAAATTGAAATGTCATTCAAAGAAGGTTACTCACAAAGGCAAATTGCCAAGAGAAAGATTTCAAGACATCAGATTCGGTATTCAATACAAATGCAGTTTGAAACTGGTACATATGTTGACATGAAACGATGTGGAACACCAAAAGTGACAACATCAGCTGAAGATAAATACTGATCACTGCAAGCAAAATACATAGAACGAAAACTGATCCACTCATAACAGCTTAGCTTACTTCCTTTCGGTAGAAACCAGTGTCATTCTCATCTGTCAAAAATCGACTTAGATAATAGATGATCAGGTTGGGCGTAGTCATATTGAAACTCCAGTTAAAGAAGCTAAATAAACAGCAAAAATATCACATCTATCTAAAGCAAGGAACTGGTTATTGATAGAGTATCATAATGCATTTTTAACAGATGAGTCCAAATTTAAACATGTTCTAAGAAAGAAGATTGTGAATATGAGAAGAAAACGTTGAATCTTTCCCTAATTATGAATGTATGGTTTCAACACTTTATGACCATGCTGTGTCTTTTATTGTGTGGGGGCGTTTTTGGAGAGATGGTAGGGAATTTGATTCAGGTCAGGGGAATAGTGAAAAGAATAATATCATTGTTTTTTTTTTCAAATACATGCTATACAATCTAGTTTACGATGAATTGGGGAAAAATTAACTTTCAACGACGCATTCTTCTTAATTATGTCAAATTTGCCTCGAATAAAAAAAAAAGGAACACAATTCTAGAAATTATGATTTGGCCGATTCAGTATCCTGACCTCACTACAATTGAATTAGTATCGAATGAATTGGATATCAGAGTTAATAAAGATTACCCAAACGTCAGGAGAGAGGGAGAGAGAGGGAGAGAGAGAGACAAACAGAGACAGAGACAGAGAGACAGAGAGAGAACTTTCTGAGTGCATGAAATGCTGGGGAAGGTCTGTCCCATTTTTTCAAAAAAACTATTGGAAAGAATGCCAATAATTTCTAAAGCAGTAATTTTTTCAGGTAATGACGTTACTATCAAAAACTAAATATGATACTGTATTTTCATTGTTAAGAGCCTATTTTTTTACATAATAAAAGAAAAAATATCCTATAGTTATTGAAGTTTATATTTCACTTTAAACCTATATAAAATAGATCGTTTTAATCTGTCTCAAACGAATTGCACGGTTACCCCAAAACATCTGCATGTTATATATATATATATAGCTAACACTAATGTAGTTTGGAATATTGAAATAAAAACCTTAAAACCAAAATATTGCAAATAAAGCATTCGTATTCCATATCTAATTATTTATATTTCACATCGATTCAAAAAATTAAAATGTCACGTTTGGTGTTTATATAATATTTAACTAAATGCCTGTGTTAATTTTTTTATTCTAAATAGTCATCATCATCATCATCATCATCATATCGTGCTGGCAGCACGAATATCCCTGACCCTCTCTCGCCACTCCTCCCTATCGTTCATCGCCCTAGGTAGGTCTTCAGGACAACAACCTGTATCCTCACATAGCTGCTGAATGTACGTTCGTGCTGGTCGTCCTGCTTTTGCGCGGCCGTGTGTGGGGATCCATAAGAGTACATCTCTTATGAGTTCATCTCTGCTTCTCCAGCAATGTCCTGCATGTCTGGTTCGCCTAATTCTAAATAGTGAGGGGATATTGCAGTTATGATTGCCTGTTCGTAAAACAAAATATGACGGAATTTTCAAATTGAGGAAACATTTAAAGTGGTTCGGCTGATAAAAAGTGATAAAAGCAACAAAAAAAAAAAAAAAAAAAAAGAATACCTCATTATATCTAACATTTTAATTTTTAGTTTTTCACAAACATTGGTAAGCATAATGATAAAAGTGTTATAAAGAAAATACATTCGAATATCTTTAAATACGTTTCTTAAGAATTGATATGCTCTAGAAGAAGCGATAAAAATGCCCCAATAACCTAGCCTATACCTAAGATAAATCTTGAATATTTTTAAATGCCAAGTATTTTGAAGTGGGTATTTTATGATCATTGTGTACCGTTAATACCGGTCACTTAGGGTCACTCATCAAAAGCAATATATTACTTGTAGACAGTGACTTATTTGTAATTGACGTAATCGATTTAATTCAATACTTAATTTGGAGATTTATATTCTATAATCTTTATTTTATGCAAAACACACACACACACACACACACACACACACACACACACATATATATATATATATATATATATATATATATATATATATATATATAAAGGAGAAATTGTGTATGTGATTGAATAAAACAACCATCTAAGAAAATACATTTTAATTCTTTAAAATGAATGAAAGGTTTGCTGAAAAAAAGAAGTTAAAAATCTTCACTTCTTAGAAAAGATAATACTAGATAGAGCATAAAATAATACATGAGAGAAAACAATTGATTTGCCAGTTTGCGTTGACCTCATTTAGTTGTTATATTTTTTGTGTGTTAAAGATCTTTGTATGAGTATGTCTCTATGTGAGAGAGAAAATGCTTTCATGTACTGAGATATTAACGTTGCATCTTAGACATTTTTCATCAGCAAGTTAAAACAGTGATAACAGCACGAGTAAATCTAAGTTATGAATATTTTCATTAAATTTGAAATAATTAAAAGTAATAGAAATTAAATGAAAACACGAAGGAACATAATGTTTTATTTTTCACTCAAAAGAAATAAAAACTGAAAGTTGGTGTTGGTTATAAAATAAATACTGAAAACCTAAGGCCTGCTGAATTATTATTATTATTATTATTATTATTTGGAAGATTTTTGAAATAGTTGATGAATATTATTCTAATTGATTAAAATGTATTTTCAACAATCTAAGAGGGAAATGTTTTCTTAAATTATATAGGGTTTGATCCTTCAAATATTTGGCGACAATTCAAACATTGTCACCAACAAATCATAAAGATGTTTTTAAACTTGCGCGTGGGCATCCATTATTCAATGCTAAAATACATATTCAAAATAACACCTTCTCTATCCTCTTTGTCACAAAAATATTTTTTTCAATATGGAAATCAGTTTATTACCTATATGTATATATATATATAAAATTAACCTCAATCGCGAGTCGAAAATCTTCTACTAAAGTTTCACCTTAACGGATCATCAGGAAGCCTATCTTCATCATCATCATATCGTGCTGGCAGCACGGATATCCCTGACCCTCTCTCGCCACTCCTCCCTATCGTTCATCGCCCTAGGCAGG
>CAUZXS010004776.1:25000-35000 GCA_963585895.1 Sepioteuthis lessoniana | reverse complement strand
CTCAACCAACACAGTTCAGTTCTATTTGACCCATAGATAGGACCTATAAGGTGCTACCACTCTGGGCCAGAGTGGAACTATGATCGATGGCAATGAAGAGATACTCTGTATTCCCCAAAGCTCCAGCATTACTGGAACCTCACCATCAAATTGTTTTGTGTCATATTCAGGACACTCGTTGATGGGGAGGTTTTACCTCTCTGCAGAAAAGCAGCCCCAGCCC
The DNA here is from genome assembly GCA_963585895.1 of Sepioteuthis lessoniana. Classification (NCBI taxonomy): domain Eukaryota; kingdom Metazoa; phylum Mollusca; class Cephalopoda; order Myopsida; family Loliginidae; genus Sepioteuthis; species Sepioteuthis lessoniana. Next base: position 34,777 of record CAUZXS010004776.1, on the reverse strand, counting down.
CACAGGCACGGATATCCCTGACCCTCTCTCGCCACTTCTCCCTATCATTCATCGCCTCTGGCAGGTCTTTAGGGCTACATCCCGTATCCTCACATATCTGCTGTATGTATGTTTGGGCTGGTTGTCCTACTTTTGCCCGGCCATATGTGGGGGTCCATGGGAGTACATCACTTATGAGCTCATCCCTGCTTCTTCAGCAGTGTCCTGCATGTCTGGTTTGTCTGACTTGGATAGTTTTCGTGATGGGAGGCAGGTGGCCGTATAGTTGGTGTATCGTGGGGTGTTGTCGACAGGACTTGTTCAATATTGCTCGCAACATTCTTGTGTAATTGCCGTCTAGCTTCTTCTCCAGCCATTTAGTTAGCATCCGAGTAGTGCATCCATACAGCAGTATCGATACGACCGCTGCCTGGAAGAAACTGCGTTTCATTTTATCAGTATCACAGTCATTATCCAAAATTATTAGTGTTAGAAAGCAATAACTGAGACCATTTAGCTGTTTGCAAACAAATTAGCTCTGGCTCATTTTATCCATTACAAGCTGTATTCACAAAGTATTGTGAGTGAAGCTGCATTTATCAGAAGAATCAGATTCTCCTCTCTTGAAACTTGAACTTGAAACCATATAACTGTGCAAAGAAATTGTGATTTTTTTTTTCATCATACTACGTTTGAAAACACATGCGATACTATGTCCTCATCAGCTGCTAACCAGGGGTGATAACACAGTTTTGGTAGCTCAAGGCGGTACTGCCACTCCTGGCGCTACCAAGCAGCTTTTGCCACTGGACAGGGTATTAAGAGAATTATATATATATATATATATATATATACACACCAGATCAATTAAGAGCAGAGACTACATTGGACATTAATCTTCATTTTTAGTATGCAGTTTGTGATTTAAAAAACAAAAACGAAAAAAACACGTTTATTTTTGGCGGTTGATGTTATTACGCATTTACAGTAACCGTTTCTTATGTAATCACACGGGAAAGGTGGTTCCGCGTGTATTTCCTTCATGCTGAAAACTTCTTGCTTTCGATCAAATCCAACTTGATGCATATTGCATAATTAAATAGGAATATTTACTTGAAACTATATAATTGTATATAAATTATCAGTATTACATAGAAATGTTTTAAACAAATAATTGTGTATTATTAAGATTAGATCAGAATATTGAAAACAAATAATTATATATTATTAATATTAAATAGGAATGTTTTAAACCAAATAACTGTGTATTATTGAGATTAGATTGGCATATTTCAAGCCAAATAATTGTATATCATTAATATTAGATTGGAATATTTCAAACCATATAACAGTGTGCAAATTATTTGAATTAGATAAATAGCTATGAATTTTTTCAATCATTAACATGTATAATATAAGATTGGAGGTGCCTGTGGTGTAATGGTTATCATCATAGGAAATGGAGATGGCGACACGAGTTCAAATCCTGGATGAGACTGATTGCATTTCACATAGCACTAATACCCTTGGGAAAGGTATGAATCCAATTATTCTCCCTCCAGCTATGGGTAAATAGTAGGACAGACTAGGTTCTTCAGCGTTGGTGAGGCAACTAGTCTAGGAGAAGGAAAACTCTGAATGCAAGCTCCGCTTAAAAATTGACCCTGTGTCATATCCTGCCCGAGCGGAGGGGTTGGTAATTATATATAAGATTGTCCACACACACACATATATATATATATATATATTAATTGAATCCATTGTCTGTGTTTCAGTTTATTCACTTTCCACTTATTTTTCACATATATATTTGTGTATATATGTATATATATACACACACACACACACACAAAGTGTGGCAGAAAGACCTTCTACATCGCAATTGGTAATAGTAGCTCCATCTAGTTTTACCAATTTTTTGCAAATGCAATCAGTTACAATCATAGTTTGGACTGGTGCACACTGTGTGTTTGCTGTTGAAACATTTTAAAGACTGGTGAATTTGTAATTGCTACACAGAGAGCTTTTTGTGCTCAATTAATGTTATGTCAGAATGATATGGTCATGGCTTGGACTGTTATGTCAGAATGATTCTGATCTGGTTAGAATTTTCAATCCACAGCAGTATTGAGTTTCTATCTGGACATGCATGATTCTGGTGCAACATGAAATGAGCACAAAAGGTTTCTTTTGTATCAATTACAGATTCACTTGTCTTAAAATGTCTCAACAGAAAATGCACAGTGTGTAATAGTTCAAGATGTGACCATATCATTCTGACATAACATGAAATGAGCACAAAAAGCTCTCTGTGTAGCAATTACAAATTCACCAGTATTAAAAATTGTTTCACCAGCAAATGCACAGTGTCCACCAGTTCAAGATGTGACCATATCATTCTGACATAACATGAAATGAGCACAAAAAGCTCTCTGTGTAGCAATTACAAATTCACCAGTATTAAAAATTGTTTCACCAGCGAATGCACAGTGTTCACCAGTTCAAGATGTGACCATATCATTCTGACATAACATGAAATGAGCACAAAATGCTCTCTGTGTAGCAATTACAGATTCACCAGCCTTAAAAAATAATTCAACAACAAATAGTGTGCACTGGTCCCAGCCATGATCCTAACTGATCATATCTAAAAAAAAATGGTAAAACATCAGCTAGATGGAGCAACCCTAACAGGTACAACCACTCTGAGTCAGAGTGAACCTGGGAGTAATAGTGATACTCTACACTCTCAGATCACCAGAAATGGAGCCTCACCATCAGATGCAGTTTAGTGCCATACTCAGAACCACCCAAAAAAAATGGTATCCTTAGTCCTCTGCAAAAGAAATAGTGTATTCTAAGACCCACTGACAGGGGTCAGGAGCCTCCATGTGTGACTCTACTTAGCATCAGAGAAACCAATTTGCTATTGTGCCATGCCAAGGTGCTCTTAAGAATGTTTATTGAACTTAGGTTAATAAAATATAAAGCTAAAATGGCAGAAACACAGTTAGGACAAGTGATGCTCTAATTTTCCAAGTGGAGAGAGCCTGGTTGCCTTGAAAATCAGCATGTAATATCCTAGCTTTGAACTGGGCCAGAACTAGCTGCACCAGATAATAGATAGCTTTTCTCAGCCGCTAAACTTACAATATCATTTTAGATGTTTCAGATATCAGATTGTGAAAGGATATAATCTTTATAGCTCTCCAAAGATCCAAACCTCTTTCATTAATCCGGTAATCTATTTGACCTGTCTGCAGTCCTTCAGTTAAAGTTTATCCAGGCTTTCTTAATTCTCTTCATACACACAACTCAAGATTTCTAAGAGAAGGATTACGAGATCTGCCAAATACAAATACCAGACATGCTATTCAAATTGAAATGATTTCTACAGTGGACATAATATTTATCCAACTTCAGATCTAACATGGAGTTATTTTATAGTGGGGACCCACGCACAAATGGAAACTCATGTGCTACGTGGATCATTAAGTTTCCAAACTTTTTTCGTATGGGCGCTTTTATTGATAGTACACACATGAAGCTCTAGTCCCCTTCGATATAATCTCCTCCAGCTGCAATGCACTTGTTGTACCATTCCAACAACCCTGGAGGGCCCCGTGGAAGTCCTCTTATGTGTCAATGATCTTCATCACAGCCTCTTTCATCTCCTCAATTATCTCATAACGACAGCCTCTGAGCTTAGGGAATAAGCAAAAGTCTCAGCGAGCAAGTCTGGACTATAGGGACAGCTAGGAACTGTCTTGATGCCCATCTTGGTCAAATAGTCTGTGACAAGGATGGAGTTGTGGACTGGTGCATTATCCTGGTGGAAATACCACTGATCCGATTTGAAGAGTGCTGGCCTCTTCTGACGGAATCTCTTCCTGAACTCCCTTAAAACCTCAACATAGTAACCCTAACCCTAACCGTTTGGCCAATCAACTCTGGTGTTCTGATGCTCGATTCATGCAAGATGGTTGAAAAAAGTCCGAAGCATTCCATACATTTCTGTGGCATTTTTTCCAGGTTTAAAACAGAATTTTATTGCATATCATTCTTCTAAAGTGTCCTCACGTCCAGATTGCATTTTTGAAATTCACCAGCTGTTACAATCAGGTTTAATAGGGTGTATTCCAATTGCTGCCGTAGCTGTTGATTGAACCTGAAATCATAAAAATTGGTCAGTCATCTCATAAGATGTATAGCAATAACATACTGACTTTTCAAGAGTCTCTGACAATTTTAAATGCCTGTACAAAAAAGTTGGAAACTTATTGAATGTGCCACATACTATTTCAAATAAGCTTGCTCCCATTGGCATTCCCCATTTTAGGCTACCTCAAGCACCAAAGCAATAAATTCAATCCTGCCAAGCTGGTATTACCTAGAATCAAGCCAATATTGTTTTCTCACCCATTTGGTGGGATTGCTCCTGTAACAGGTGAATTTATGCATATATATATATATATATATATATATATATATATAATGAGAGTGTTGGTTGTCAGTAAATCACTGTGTGGTTATGTGTCAAACCAAGTGTAATATAATATGGAGAGTACTCAATATCTATGATAGAGCTATGATAATGATAATGAATAAATATATATTATATATATATTTAATCCATGGAAAATATTGTTCTGCAACCTAAGGTTTCTTGAAGTTTATAACAACATTCGTCAGGCAGTTGATTACATCTTCTTAACTGCCTGATGAATGCTGTTATAAACTTCAAGAAACCTTAGGTTGCAGAACAATATTTTCCATGGATTAAATATATATATAATATATATTTATTTATTATCATTATTATATATATATATATATATATATATATATATATATATAGTCATCCACAAACAGACTGTTTCATTGTATCACAACTCTTCAGTGTGGCTAGACACATAGGACGCTTGAAGCTGGGATCGAAACCCACCCAACATTACGTTAGACTCAGTATCAGATCGCTTGGCCAACAAGCGTACCATGTCAGATAGGGAATTATAAGGTATTATGTAGCAACAGCAGCAGCAGCGTTTATTTGTTTACATTTTATACCTTACCAGATACCAGAGTGCTCAATTCGTTCGAATACACTTCTGTATAAATGATTAATGAGGCACACTTAGTATAACAGTTATCATAGTAGGAAATTGAATCAGTGACTCAAGTTCAAATCTTGGACAAAGCTGGTTGTATTTCATTTCACGCTAATGCCCTTGGGAAAGGCATGAATCCATCTGTTCTCCCTCCAGCCAGCTGTAGCTAGATAGGAGGGTAGTTTTGGTAAGGCAACCAGTCTAGAAGAAGGAAAATTCTGAATTCAAACCTTCTGTGTTCTGCTTAAAAATTGTGTCACATCCAGCTCATGGCAGAAGAGTTGGTTAAATACATACACATGTTGAATTCAAACAGAACCCAAAAGCAGTTGATTGTAGTTTTCTATACAGTTGATGATGAGAGTTGATAAACAGAGTTTTACAGTTTTAAATACCCACTTCAATTTATTGGTGTTTTCTTTTAGAGCCAGCTTTTGATTGTGTGTATATCTTCAAAGTGTCACTTCAGGAAGATTAATTGATTGATTTTAATGGCATGTCAACCTGTCTAGGGCAATTATATCATGTATTCCTATCTAATACATACAATTTGTACACAACTGTATGGTTTCAAGTATTCCTATTTAATAGTAATAATTATATCATCATCATCATCAAGTCGTGCCGCTAGCATGGATATCCCTAACCCTCTCTCGTCACTCCTCCCTATTGTTCATTGCCTCTAGCAGGTCTTTAGGGCTACATCCCGTATCCTCACATAGCTGCTGTATGTATGTTCGAACTGGTTGTCCTGCTTTTGTTCGGCCATATGTGGGGGTCCATAGGAGTACATCACTTATGAGCTCGTCCCTGCTTCTCCAGCAGTATCCTGCATGCCTGGTTCCTCTAACTTGGATAGTTTTCATGATGGGAGTCAGGTAGCCATATAGTTGGTGCCTCGTGGGGTGTTGCCACCAGGACTTGTTCAATATTGCTCGCAACATTCTTGTGTAATTGCCGTCTAGCTTCTTCTCCAGCCATTTTATTAGCGTCCAAGTAGTGCATCCATACAGCAGTATCGACATGACCGCTGCCTGGAAGAAACTGTGTTTCATTTTGTCGGTCAGATTTCTATAGTCATTTGTTTGCACACACACAGTGAACTAGGAGGTAATTTTATAATAATTTTATGTTGAGTTCAGACTTTTTCACAGTTATATGGTTTCAAGTAACAATTCCTATTAAGTAACTATCATCTGTTTGCATACAATTATGTAGTTTCAAGTATTCCAATCTAATACTAATAATTATATGGTTTCAAGTAATGAATTCTATTTGATAATAGTCATTTGTTTACACAAAGTAATATGGTTTCAAATAATGAATTCTATTTGATAATGGTCATTTGTTTACACAAAGTAATATGGTTTCAAGTAATGATTTCTATTTGATAATAGTCATTTGTTTACACACAGTAATATAGTTTCAAATAACTAATAATAATTTTTAGTAAACAATTATAGCTTCAAGTATCTATTCTTAATACAAATAATTTATGATTATATGGCATCAAATATTCTTAATGAATACAATTTTTAAACAAATCTGTTTGATAAAGGAGTCTAATATGTACTACCACTATGGATCAGAGTGAACCTGGGAGTAATTTTATGATGATTCTATGTCAAGGTTGGACTTTTTCACAATTAACTGGTTTCAAGTAACAATTCCTATCTAATAATAATTGTCTGTTTGCATACGGCTATATAGTTTCAAGTATTCTCATCAAGCAGAAATAACTTTTTAACAGATCTATTTGACCTATCGATGGGACCCTCACAGGTATTTCCATTCCTGGTCAGAGTGAACTAAGGCGTAGTTTTAGGATAATTCTATGCCAAATTCATTTCAGTCAAGTATGACTGGCCTGACAGGAGCTGAAACTCCAACCATTGCTTTGTGTTTGAATCCTGAATAACTAAGATCAGATTGAACTTTTTCCTATATTTCTGTCTTGTAATATCTTTCAACTCGCTAGTACACATCTGCCTACTGATCTTCCATGGTATGATCTTCACACATGATTTGATATTTTCCCAGGGTAAACTCCTCCCAGATGCAGTGATGCATCTTAGATTTTGTCCAATTCTGAGGTGATGCACTTGTTTCTAAATCTTCATTGATCAGCCTAGCTCATCCCACATAAATTGAGATAATATTACTGTATAAAAAAAACAACTTATATACTAAAAGATCTTATTAAAAATTATTTGAATTTAAATAGCTGTCAGGCTGTGTACGTATCAGTCCATTCTTGTCATGTCCAAGAAAGCAACTTTATGACAACAGACTGTGATTGTGTCATATTTTATTGACAAGAATTATTAAGTTACATTAACCTAAAGCCAAAAGGACACACTGCTTCAATGTGTCTTTCATGAAAGTGGCCATTTGTAATTTGATTTATGTGCATACACAGGTTTGAATCCTTAATATTACTGATATGCATATGTTATCATGTACATAAAAGATTCATGTAAAGTGACAAGAGGGCATTTGTGATTGACAATTGAGAGAACCAGAACAAGAGTGACACTTGGTAGGAGCATATAGAGATGACCTTTATGAGAGAGAGAGAGAAGGAAAACGAGTACCATCTGACTTTGTTGGTGAGAGAAAGAAATAGAAAGCAAGCTCCATTTTGATAACAGTCAGAAGTCAGAAGTCTTTTGGCATTATTCACAACAGATAGCCATTATTAAATCGTAGCAAATAACTACAGATTAGTGAATTGTATAAATTTGATATAAAACAATCTTTTACATTTTTATGGTCTTTATTTCCTTTGAAATCAAAACATATTATTGGGTATTATTTGATACAAAACTGAGTAGAAATGAAACCAGAACTAAAAATTGAATCAGGGGTGTTTTTATTTTAAAACTATTACTTATTCAATTTTTCAATATAAAGTTTATATGTTGTAGAGTTCTGTAATAAATAATACCTTGAAATATCTATTTTAATTGCATGAGGATATGTAAAACAATTTCGGTTTTTGAATAGTATGTGTTATTTCTTAATTGCTTATTTTGTGAAAGTATAAAAAATCATCATTATTCCTTTCAAACTTAGGTTTTGAGCTCCGTATAAGTCTTAATAAGACAAATTTTGTTCCTGGATAGTATGTGCTTTTTCTTAGTTATTTTGCTAAATTACATTATCATTTTTATCTTTATTCTTCATATATATATATATATATATAAAGGAAGTACAACTAAAATGGAGCTGTTTATATTTCACTTCTGAGAATAAATAAACTACTGGTATTTCCGTTTTGGAATAAAATAAATTCTTTGTAAATAAAAGAAAATTATATATATATATATATATATATAATCGTGTGTGTGTGTGTATATATATATATATATATCATCATCATCTCAGTGTGCCACTGGCATGGATTTCCCTGACCTTCTCCCATCACTTGTCCCTATTGTCCATTGCTTTTGGCAAGTCTTCCATACTACACTATGTATCAGTATAGAATTGTTGTAGATAGGTTCTAGCTGATCGCCCTACCCTTGCTTATCCGTGTAAAGGGTTCCACTGGAGAACATTGCTTATAAGCTTGCCCCTACTTCTTCAGCAGTGTCCCATATGTCTTGTTTGTCTAGTTTGGATGGTTTTCAAGATAGGTGGTAGGTGTCCATACAGCTGCTGCTTTGTGGGATGCTGCCTCCAAGATTTGTTCAATACAGCTCGCAGCTTTCTTGTGCCATTGCCATCAAGCTTTCTCTCCATACACTTAGTCAGTGTTCATATCGTGCATCCATACAGCAGTACTGACATGACTGCTGCTTGGAAAAAACTGTGCTTATTTCATCTGATAGGTTTGACTTCCATATGACCGATAGGTTATAAATATATACATATGTATTTAAATATATATAAAACAGGTAGAATTATAGAGAGATGATAACCTAATCTTCATGCCTGATAGTAATGGCCCCAAAAGGTCAAAAATACCTAAGAAAATCATGAAGGCTTTGGCTTTAAAATTGAAATAACTTCTAACCTCAAAATAGTGAATTTCCTGGATATCACATTAAATTTAGAGAACAACGCATTTAAACCATTTAGCAAGAACAAACGCACACCTACTTACATCACTATGCACTCCAACCACCCCAGATTAATAATCAAACACATCCCAAATGCCGTTAATTCAAGGATAAATAGGCTATCATCTAGCAAAAAATATAATAAGGCCCTAAAAAAAAGCAGATTCTAACAAAAAGTAGAATACAACAACCAAAGGACAAATAGAGACATGGAATGACATAATACAAATAAGAGATGTAGCAGTCGTAGAAATTATAGTTTCAGATTGGAAGATAGAATTAATGACACTAATACAATTAGAAAAAAAAAAGGTTTTAACCCATCTTTTTGTAAACTTTCTACTATTAATATAGGATGGCACTTTCTTAATTTAATAGATAAACACTTCTACAAAGACAACTAATTAGGTAAAATGATTAAAAGAAACACTAAAAATTAGTTACTCCTACACTAATAATATTTTTAAAATTATATACAACGATAATAGAAAATTAATAGATAAATCACATATGAATAATAAGAGGACAAATATTGTAATTGTAGAAACAAGGATGAATGTCCTATGGGTGGAAGGTCTAATATTGAAAATATGGTGTTTGGTTTCTTTGTTTAATGGCATATCAAC
>CAUZXS010004776.1:0-22500 GCA_963585895.1 Sepioteuthis lessoniana | reverse complement strand
GTTCATATACATATTTATATATGGATGCATATATACGTGATGCATTCAATAAGTTTCCAGACTTTTTTTGTACAGGCATTTAAAATTGTCAGAGACTCTTGAAAAGTCAGTATGTTATTGCTATACATCTTATGAGATGACTGACCAATTTTTATGATTTCAGGTTCAAATGAACAGCTACAGCAGCAATTGGAATACACCCTACTAAAGCCTGATTGTCACAGCTGGTGCATTTCAAAAATGCAATTTGGACATGAGGACACTTTAGAAGAATGATATGCAATAAAATTCTGTTTTATACTTGGAAAAAATGCCACAGAAACGTATGGAATGCTTCAGGCTGCTTTTCGACAATCTTACATGAATCGAGCATTAGTTTTTGGGTGGCATAAGAGATTCAAGGAAAGGCAGGGATTCTGTGAGGGATGATGAGAGGTGTGCGAGGAGTGAGGAAGTCAATACACCAGAGTTGATTGGCCAAAGGGTTAGTGTTAGGGTTACTATGTTGAGGTTTTAATGGAGTTCAGGTAGAGATTCCTTGGGAAGAGGCCAGTATTCTTCAAATCAGCTCAGTGGCATTTCTACCAGGATAATACACCAGTCCACAACTCCATCCTTGTCACAGACTATTTGACCAAGATGGGCATCAAGACAGTTCCTCAGCCTCCCAATAGTCAAGACCTTGCTCCCTTTGACTTTTGCTTGTTCCCTAAGCTCAGAGGCTGTCATTATGAGACAATTGAGGAGATGAAAAAGGCTGTGGTGAAGGTCATTGACACGCTCACATAAGAGGACTTCCATGGGGCCTTCCAGAAGTTGTTGGAACGGTTCAACAAGTGCATTGCAGCCGGAGGAGATTACTTCGAAGGGGACTAGAGTTTCATGTGTGTACTATCAATAAAAGTGCCCATACGAAAAAAAGTCTGGAAACTTATTTAATGATCCTTATATATATATATATATATATATATATATATATATAAAAGATATTATTCAATCCAGTTAATCTGGAGTAGGGAATAATTCCAATCAGGACCAATAAAATATTCAAAAATAGAATATTAAATTTGAATAATTCCGGTAAGAGCTCAGTGGATTATATATATATATATATATATATATACATACATTGATACTGACACATACACGCACACACACACACGCACATATATAAATATATTTATAATTTTTAAGTAGATCTATATGGCCTATAGGTAGGACCCTAACAGGTACTACATCTCAAAGTCAACCTGGGAGTAATGTTAATTAAGGGGTACCTCATACTCCCCAGATCTTCAGAAGAGTATCAGATACAATTTAGAGTCATACCCTTTTTATGCGTGTGTAAGAGTGTCTTACCCTTCTGCAGGGTAGACAGTAAGCATATTCTAAGCCCCACTGACAAGGCATTCTGTCCCATAATGAATGTTAAATTTAATATTTGAAATTTAATTGCAAATGTAATAATTATTATTTGACAGATGTTATAGCATTTTCTATTATGATTAATAATAGGTTTAAAAAGAATGTTAGAGAATACTATCTTTGTCCCATAATACTAGATACATTTAGTATATGAAACTTACTGGTAAATGTAGCAATAATTGAAATGTGAATTAAGTTTGAATAATCCGACCATCAATGCAGTTAAACCATGAAGCACTTCCTGAAAGGGAGATCTAAAATACAGTAAAGTTCATTTATAATTAGTAACACATAGGAAAGATAAGGCACTTTCTAATTTTCTGTTTTTTTTAAACAGATCTTTTTATTTTAGTAAATAATTGCAACCACAGATCTGAAGACTAAAAGATGAAAAATAAAAGAAAAAGTATTTCAGTGCTTATCACAAAGACAGTTATTCTTTACCTTTAAAATAGACGTTGTTTCTTTTGTGAGGGCTGGTAAAGATTAACATTCTGAGTTCATTTTCAATTCCACCTTGTCATCTGATTAGCAGTTTTATAATTTCCACATATTCTTAATTAGATAATGGAGATCTTGTTTTTTGGGTGATGGCAGAGAAGCCATAATCTGTGCACAAATTAGTTTAAGAATAACTACACCTTTCAATCATTAAGTTTGTCTAGTATTTTCTTTCTTCATTTTGTTTTTTTTTATATACAAAGAATATGAGATATAAATAATAATATCATCATCATGTCGTGCCACAGGCACAGATATCTCTGACCCTCTCTCGCCACTTCTCCCTATCGTTCATCGCCTCTGGCAGTTCTTCAGGGTTACATCCCGTATCCTCACATAGCTGCTGGATGTATGTTCGAGCTGGTTGTCCTGCTTTTGCTTGGCCATATGTGGGGGTCCATAGAAGTACATCACTTATGAGTTCGTCCCTGCTTCTCCAGCAGTGTCCTGCATGTCTGGTTGGTCTGACTTGGATAGTTTTCGTGATGGGAGGCAGGTGGCTATATAGTTGGTGCCTTGTGGGGTGTTGCCGCCAGGACTTGTTCAATATTGCTTGCAACATTCTTGGGTAATTGGCGTCTGGCTTCTTCTCCAGCTGTTTAGTTAGCGTCCAAGTAGTGCATCCATACACCAGTATCGACATGATCGGTCATGATCGGTCAGGTCTGATTTCCATATGATCGATAGTTTATTGATAGCTGTCCATGCCTTCATTAGCCGTGTGTCGATGTCGTCCATTGGCATAGCGGTTAGAGTGTTCACCAATGGCCCGGGAAACCAGGGTTCAATCCCAGGTTGAGTCATACCAAAGACTCAAAAAGTGGTACTTGATTCCTCCTTGTTTAACACTCAGCATTATAAGGTAAGGATCGAGGGTAAAGTGGAGCAATCCAGGGAAAGGAGTAGCACTCTCCCCTACACCTCCGAGTTGTAGCTATTGAAAAGGGAGCCTTTGGGTCACCCTCAACTAAGGTCTCCAACTTTACTTTTTGCTTACCAAATAAGTAACTAAGAAAAAACACATACTATCTAGGAACAATATTTGTCTTCCTGGTCACAAAAACAAAGTTTGAAGGAAATAATGGTCATTTTCTATACTTTCATGCTAAAAAATAAATATGCTAATGAAATTCAAACAGATATATTTGATTCATAGATGGGATCATATATTTTACAAGACATTTGTCTATCACAGTGGATTATAAGTGTTTATCTACTCTGACATATAAAGAAAAATCATTTTTGTCAGATTACAGTAATATGAATATATACAAAATAATAAAAATGAGAGCACTAGGAAACTAGACAGGAAGGAACAATGTGCAAGAGACAATAAAGCTCCCAGTGAGAATCAAAATCACATCTCCAATTGCTTTTATAAACTATGCTGCAAAAGTCTATATCTATAATTCATCCTATACAGTTGTCTACAATTTAGTGATGTGGATATCTCAAAAGAAGTTGGCAAATATGAAGAGATGATGATGAAATGAGGTTGTTCATATCAGGAGTGGGGAGGTGTTCATGGTGTAATGGTTATCGTTGTAGGAAATGGACATGTCAATCCGAAATCAAATCCTGGATGAAACTAATTGCATTTCACATAGCACTAATACCCTTGGGAAAGGTATGAATCCAATTATTTTCCCTTCAGCTATGGGTAAATAGTAGGACAGACTAGGTTCTTCAGCCTTGATGAGGTAACTAGTCTAGGAGAAGGAAAACTCTGAATTCAAACCTGATAAACTCCGCTTAAAAATTGACCTTGTATCATATCCTGCCTGAGTGGAGGGGTTGATAAATATATATCAGGAGGAGGAAGTTCCTATTGCATAGGGGTTAATGTGCTGGACTGTGATATCATAGTAAATGAATCATGCTATTGCACTCACTTTCAGACTAATACCCTTTAGAAAGGCATGAACCCCTTATCCCCCCCCTATTATAGGTTACATTGTACCACTACTGTTCTTCTATAAGGGTAGCTGTGGCATTAAATAACCCATGAAGGTTGATATATCAATAAACAAACAAAATCAAAACATATTAGGAGAGGAAATGTCAGACATGGTCATAGAAAAAATCTCACTTACTTTATTTTTTAATGTTACAACTTCCCTCTGGATCAGTCTCAAAAACAAGAAGACATGGAGTGGTGTTTCCAAGTTGATCACAGAAAGATCTATTCTTTGACAAATAGAAGCTCACCTCTCAATCATCAGGGTAGGAGGGGTGGTTTTGCTTAGTCTTGAAATTCAGTTTGTAACTTGTCACACTCTCAATAACTGACTGACCTTTTCACAAAATCCCCAAATCTTATGTTTGACTGTCTCTCGCATCTACAGCTAGAGTTTTCGTGATTGAGCTTTTGTTGTCAGTCACACAGCTGAGTCCCAGTGGCACTGGTATTGGGAGGTAGCCACTACATTACACCAGTCTCTTAGAACCATGTGTGTTGTTATTGTTTTGATGCACTGTTTATTTTGGAAGAAGCTTTCTCAGTCGTTGTTATCAATTTTAACTTAGATTTTAAGTGCTTTTTATTGCAACTCACTCAGGTAATTATTTCTATGAAATCAAGGTAGAGCCTATATGAAAGACAATAATAAAGGATAATATCTCTGATGAGACTCACTCATCTGAACTTTTGCCTTGAGGAAGCTTGGTTATCCATGCAGGCTGCTTAACAGTTAAGTTTTTGAATGAAGCAATTCTTACTCATTCATCCATTATTGATAAATTTAGCTAATGTTTTCCTTCTTTTTTTTTTATTTTTATTGCTTTTGTATCACAATTCACTAATGAATCATTAGGAGGAACAATATGTACTGCGGTCATTGAAATAATTATTTGATTGAGTTCTGACAACAACAAAAAAAAACAACTATACATGTTCACTTTTCAAATATAGTTTTCATCATCATCATCATGTCGTGCCGCCAGCACAGATATCCCTGACCCTCTCTAGCCACTTCTCCCTATCATTCATCGCCTCCGGCAGGTCTTCAGGATTACATCCTATGTCCTCACATAGTTGCTGTATGTAAGTTCGAGCTGGTCGTCCTGCTTTTGCACATCCATATGTGGGGGTCCATAGGAGTACATCGCTTATGAGCTCGTCCTTGCTTCTCCAGCAGTGTCCCGCGTGTCTGGTTCGTCTTACTTGTATAGTTTTTGTGATGGGGGGAAAGTGTCCGTATAGTTGGTGTCTCGTGGGGTGTTGCTGCCAGGACTTGTTCAATACTGCTCTCAACATTCTTGTTTAATTTCCGTCTAGTTTTTTCTCCAGCCGTTTAGTTAGCATCCATGTAGTGCATCCATATAGCAGTATCGACACAACCGCTGCCTGGAAGAAACTGCATTTCATTTTATCGGTTAGGTCTGATTTCCATATGATCGAGAGCCTATCGATAGTCGTCCATGCCTTCGTCAGTCATGTGTCGATGTCTTTTTCGGTTATGGAATTCCTAAAAGTAGAACAGTTGTTACTTACAATTCCATTGTATATCAGTGAAAGTGAGAGAGTATGGTGGAAAGTAGTTGGCTAGAACAAGTGTTGCAGCTAAATCATTTTAGGGAGAGCTGGTGTGTTATTAAAATCAATTTGGTAATCCAGTTTTCTTGCTGACTTGTATAATAAACACATGGGTATTTGGGGTTGTTGCATTTCATTTATATATATATGTATATATAGCTGCTGTTTATGGCCACCCACCTCCCATCTCTAAAACCATCCAATTAGGACAAACTAGACATGCTGAGCACTGCTGGAAAAGTAAGGACGAACTCAGAAGCGACATGCTCCTCTGGACCCCTTTACACAGACAAGCATGTGTTGGATGACCAGCTAGAACTTATCCACAGCAGCTCTGTGCAGATACAGGATGTAGCCTAGAAGACCTGCGATGGATGATAGAGACGAGTGACAAGGGAGAGTCAGAGAAATCCATGCTAGAGGCACAACATGATGATAATAATAATGATGATGATGATGATGCATTTCATTTAGCTTAATCAATTACCCCACTCTTACCTATCTTGATGTGTATCAAATGAAAAGGATGAAGGTTAGCAGGTAGTTACAACAGTATTAAATTATAGTCTGTCACTTTCCTATAAATATATACAGAATGGAACGCTAAAATTGTCATCCTAAAGAAAACAACACAACAGCTTTATTTTAAGACTTGACTATGTAGTAGAGCTGACATCTATTCAATGTAGCCCCCTTCAGCCTCAATCACCACCTCAATACGGATCCGGAACTGGGAGCATGCCTTTTCCATAAGCACCGGCGGGAGCTCGGCGGATGGCGGCGATCAGGCTGGCTTTGGTGTTGTGGGAGGTCATGTTCTCGACGTATGACCAAACGAAGTAGCCCAGCGGGTTCAGATCGGTGGAGGAGGGGGGCCAGTGAGAGAAGGGTACAAAGTTGTAGCACTCCTTCTGAAGCCAAGCCTGGGTCTCTTTGGACTTGTGGGCCGACGCCGAGTCCTGCTGCCATGCCCAGGGTCTGCAACCGGCCACCTGATTGCACCAGGGGATCACCACACTCTTCAGCACATCCAATTACACTTTGGTGTTGACTTTCAAGCCGACTTCGAAGATGTGAGGTGGCATGATGTGGCCCTCACTTGAAATCACACCAAAGACCATAACCGTAGCCAGAAACTTTGTTTTCATCACCCTGGGCATGTCCCTGTTATTTGTGGCAATCCAGTGATGGTTCTGTTGTCATCACTTGGATCAGTAGAGAGCATGGTTGTATAGCGGCGCATCTCCGATCTCGCTTGTTGAACATTGTGTCACTTTCAGACAAGATAGAAGTCTCCTATCGTTCTTGGGATTTATACACAACTGGCCAACTAGTAGATGGTCTGCAACAAAAAAAGAAAACTGGTTTTCATCAAATGGAAATGGAATCATGTCATCTTTTCTAGGGCGACAATTTTATCGTTCTACTCTGTAGTTTTTTCACTTTCCTCATTTTTGGTGATGTGCAACAACTCAAGATGCAGGTTGGTGGGTAGTTAAGATTGCATTAATATATAGTTTATTTATCCCTTTCCCTTCTTTGGGTGATGTACACCAACTTCCAACGATGAACTCTCAAGTATGAATGTAGGTTACAACAGTATCAATATATAT
Source organism: Sepioteuthis lessoniana (assembly GCA_963585895.1). Classification (NCBI taxonomy): domain Eukaryota; kingdom Metazoa; phylum Mollusca; class Cephalopoda; order Myopsida; family Loliginidae; genus Sepioteuthis; species Sepioteuthis lessoniana. The sequence continues at coordinate 15,426 of CAUZXS010004776.1, read as the reverse complement.
ATATATATATATATATATATATATATATATATACCGACTACAGTGATCTAGTGGGTAGAGTGTTTGCTAATGGTCCGGGAGACCTGGGTTCAATCCCAGGTCGCGTCATACGAAAGACTTTAAAAATGGGACCTGATATCTCCTTGCTTAACACTCAGCATTATAAGGTATGTATCAAGAGTAAAGTGGAGCAATCCAGGGAAAGGAGTAACACCCTCCCTTACACCTCGGTGTAGTAGCTATTGAAAAGGGAGCCTTCGGGTCACCCTTGACTATGGTCACCAACTTTACTTACTATATATATATATATATATAGTCTATTTATTCTTTCCTCACTTAGGATGACATGCCAATTCATGAAGGTGAATGTATGTTGGTAGTTACAACAATATATTAATATATAGATGTAGATAAGGTATTAATAAATTACATCTAAGGAAAAATTTACTTTTTCAGTGTGTCCTAGTTAGATAACATCGTGCCCACTGCAAAATAAACTACTTGGTTTGTTTTGGCTTCTTTTATTAATGACATATCAACCATTGTGGGTTTATTTAATGCCAAAACCATCCTTGTAGAAGAACAGCAGCAATACTATTTAACCTATAGCTGGGGGATAAGGGAGTTCATACCTTTCCCAAGGGTATTTGTATGAAAGTGAGTGTGATTGCATGACTGGAGTTTGAACTCACTACAATGTCACAGTCCAGCATGTTAGTCACTGTGCTTTGGCAACTCTCACAGTAGATATATGTATGTATGTATGTATATGTGTGTGTACACATATATGTATGGTTTGGCTTGATTTCTTTATTTAATGACATATCAACCTTTGTGGGTTATTTAATGCCAAAGCCATCCTTGAAGAACAGTATTGATGCTATTTAACCTATAGCAAGGGAGACAAAGGGGTTCGTTTAAAAGTGAATGTAATAGAGTGACTAGAGTTTGATCTTACTTTCTTTAAGGTCACAGTCTAGCACTTTAACCATTATGCCACAGGAACTCCTGCAAAATAAACTGTAATACAAGAATGGGTCTAAAATTTAGCAATGAATCAATGACTAGCAAGGTCATTTTGATTTGTGCTGAGAGACTTAGCAAAGATAAGCATAGTTCACAATGCAACTATTGATCTTATGACCAGCATTGACCAGCTGCACTGATGGCTCAGTGCTAGACTAGAACAGTAAGTTTATACTGGCAGTACATCAGACTGCCAGTATTAAACCAGTTTCTAACCTTAAACCTAACCCAAGCCATAGATACAAATCTGATGAGGGGGTGTCCTCGTGGTGTAATGGTTAAAGCGATGGACTGCGGAAGCGTAGTAAGTGAGTTCGTACTCCAGTCGCGTTATTACGTTCACTTTCGGGCAAATACCCTTGGGAAAGGTATGAACCCCCTTATCCTCCCAGCTATGGGTTAAATAGTACCACTACTGTTCTTCTAGGAGAATAGCTTTGGCATTAAATAACCTACAAAGGTTGATACACCATTAAACAAAAGAAACCAAACAAATCTAATGAGTACCACTGGGTGAATATCAGGAAAACTTAGGTGCACACAGTATGGTTCATCACCTTTATGAGTTTGGCAAAAGCATCTGGAGCTGCTGAATTGTACCTTACATTGCTAAAATATTGCAAAATTTTTGACTCCCCCTAGTATTTTATTCAGTAGAGACTCAAAATGTCTTAATAATAAATTCTACAATTGATAAACAACTTTTGACAATGTTTATAGTCATCTGCTATGCCTTCATGAAAAGATTTTTTTAAAATTCTTCTAGTTTATCTTCCATTTTATTACTGTTGCTATTTATGACAATACTTAAGTTATTTTTCAGTTTGGTTTCTTTGTTTAATGGCATATCAACCTTTGTAGGTTATTTAATGCCAAAGCAATCCTTCTAAATAAACAGTGGTACTAAGTCGGACCTAACCGATAAAATGAAACGCAGTTTCTTCCAGGCAGTGGTTGTGTTGATACTGCTATATGGATGCACCACATGGATGCTAACTAAGCGGCTGGAGAGGAAACTAGACAGAAATTACACAAGAATGTTGAGAGCAGTATTGAACAAGTCCGGGCGACAACACCCCACGAGACTCCAACTATACGGACACTTGCCCCCCATCACGAAAACTATACAAGTTAGACGAACCAGACACGTGGGACACTGCTGGAGAAGCAAGGACGAGCTCATAAGCGATGTACTCCTGTGGACCCCCACATATGGATGTGCAAAAGCAGGACGACCAGCACGAACTTACATACAGCAACTATGTGAGGACACTGGATGTAACCCTGAAGACCTGCCGGAGGTGATGAATGATAGGGAGAAGTGGCTAGAGAGGGTCAGGGATATCTGTGCTGGCGGCGCGACATGATGATGATACCTTTCCCAAGGGTATTTGTCCAAAAGTGAATGTAATAGTGCAACTGGAGTTTGAGCTCGCTTACTATGATTCCGCAATCCATGACTTTAACCATTAAACCAACGAGGACACCCCCAAGTTATTTTTCTTGCAGAATTGTACCTCACATGAATAAAATATCGCAAAACTTTTGAACTATTCTTACTCATACAGTTTCTATTTATTTCCCCCCCCCAAAAAATCTATATTATTATTTTGAATCCTATTTGTCTGCCAACCAAAAGTTTATTGATTTTCCTCTATTTTTTGTCCTTTCTTACTCTTTTTTTTTTTTTTTTTTAAGTAAAGGAACATTAGCATTAATCTTTTGTAGAGATTTTGAGGGGTTGGCATTTTTAATAGCCAAAGTTTCATTTTCTTTACCTATTGTTTTTAACATTTAGTAAATTTTTTCCCCTTCTTTCTTTCACTGAGCTGTGTGCCAATTTTAAAATCATTTTTCATAAATCCTCTTAGATGATTTAACTTTTATTCTTGTTCTAAAACATTTACTGTATTTTATGTTTCTATCTGATTTTAGAACATTTTTGTTCCTTTTATTTGATAATCTATCTTCTGATTTACTTGCTGTTGTAATAATATCTACAGAAAAGAAACGTTATATATTCCAGTATAAAAATTATTCAGAACTTTTTGTTTTTTTTCAATGTGACAATCATACAAAAATAGTCATATTATATCAATAATGATTGCACTGATTCCTAACTATCAATAATCTTTTTCTTCCTGATTTTTCAGTTTTTATCATAAGATCACTCTCAGTGTATTTCTCTGGTTGAATATAATTTTGATGAATTTCCTCAGTTGAAGATCACTTTCTCCACATTTCTTCAGTTGCTGATCACTCTCAGTGCACTTCACTGATTAAATATCACTTTCAGAACATTTCTCTGTTTGAAGATCACTATGAGGCATTTCTCTGGTTAAGATAACTCACAGTACACTTCTTTAGTTAAGGATCACTCTCAACACATTTTTTAAATTATGGGTAGTCTTAGTGCATTTCTTTGGTTAAGGATCACTTACAATACATTTTTCTGCTTAAGCTCACTCTTGATTGCACTTCTCTGGTTAAGCATCACTCTCAGTACATTTCTCTGGTTAAGCATCACTCTCAGTACATTTCTCTGGTTAAGCATCACTCTCAGTGCACTTCTCTGGTTAAGCATCACTCTCAGTGCATTTCTCTCGTTAAGCATCACTCTCAGTGCACTTCTCTGGTTAAGCATCACTCTCAGTGCATTTCTCTCGTTAATCATCACTCCCAGTGCACTTCTCTGGTTAAGCATCACTCTCAGTGCACTTCTCTAGTTAAGCATCACTCTCAGTGCATTTCTCTCGTTAAGCATCACTCTCAGTGCATTTCTCTCGTTAAGCATCACTCTCAGTGCACTTCTCTGGTTAAGCTCATTTTTTATGCATTTCTCTGGTTAAGATCATTCTTGATGCATTTCTCTCTTTTAGGATCATTCTCAATGCATTTTCTGATTAATATCATTCTCCATACAGGAATTATTATTATTATTATCCAAAATAGTTTGGACTGTTATCCTCATCTTGATTATTTTTATCCACTCTGATAATTTTTTTCTGAATTTTTTAAATGAAAAATAATCATTATTATCCACTTATTGATTTGTGTTGGTGTCTTCATCTTGGATGATAGATCCAACATATGGACATCACTTCAATCAGTGTATAATAAGGATAATTTTTTATCTCGGTGCTTATTTTTTAAACATTCACATGTCACCATAATTTCAAAAACAACAACAACAACAACAACCATGTTCTTAATAATCACCAACAATAGTCGAAAGTACTTAGACTACATGTAAAAAAAGATTTTGAACAGTTTTTCTACACTCTTGATTCAAATTTGCGACATCTTACTCACAACCCCCAAAAAAATACAAATATATATATAGGGTTGAGTTCTCTAGCGAATGAAGTAATTGTGTTGCCATTAGCATTTATTGCAAGTCTCTTCATATGTGAATTGAGATCTCAGTAGCCGTTAGGCGGATGTATGTAAACAATAGTAATTGTGATTCATAACTATTTAAAATTTACTTCAATGCTACTGGTTCCTTGTGGCTGAGGGGTAGAAGCTTGTGGTGTTTGAGTCAACCGGGTTTTGATCCCAGCTACAGGAAGCTAGTATATCTAGCCACACCGATAAGTTCTGATAGAACGAAACAGATCTGTCTGTGGATGACTATATATATATATATATATATATATATATATATATAATACTGAATAAAATTCTTTGTCATATTTAATGAAACATGCCCAGAAGTAGATCTGCTGTCTAAACACACACACACACTTACCTATATATATATATATATATATATATATATATATATATATATATATATATTACTTTTTTGTTTGATGATTGTACACATCACATGGAATTTAAAGTAATGAACTTCTAGTGTTCATAATTTGATATTTTTCTAGGTTTTGTGCTTGCTCTACTGTAGTAGCATTGAGCATTTTTTCTTGCAAACTTTTTCTTTTGCATTTATGTCTTTGTTATATTTTATATACATATATATATATATATATATATATATATATATACACTCACACACAGAGAATACACTCTTGTAAACATATACAAGAAAAAAAAAAACATCTGTAGAGACCAAAGGTCTTCAATTAACTCCAACAGGACATTCACAGACACAAATCCTGGAATTAAAAAGAATCACAACCCTATCAAAACAATCACCACAATAAAAGCCAAAAAGACTGCTCTTAGTTTAGTTTGGTTTGGTTTTATGGCACATAATTGTAGGTTATTAATGCCAAATTCATTTTTATACATATAAGCAATTCTATTTAGTATAAGTACATACAGGGGCCCGACAATATTTTTCGGACACTTTGAAAAAAGTACTTCAAGGTGGTCACTAGTGCCAAAAACTTTTGAGATTGTAAGTACGTAGTTGAGGAGTGAAAATCCACTACTAGTGTAATCCTTTTTTTTAGTTTGGCTTTGATAATTTTAGTTTTTTGTGATTTTTGCGAAAACTTGCGCGACACTATTTTTCGGACATGACAAAAAATCCTATTTTATTAAGAGTTATGTTCATGTATATGTTGCTGTATGCAAATTTTCTGCTTGTACACTGTTCTGGGGCACTGGCGCCCCTACTACTATGTTAACATAGGACAATCTAACAGCATAAATAGTCCAGACATTTCTTAGCAAAACAATTAAGTTTAATGAGTTAAATGCATTCAAAAGAAGTCGTTTGTTTGGCACAGAAGAAGCGGGAAGATGGCCTCAGCATCAGAAGGATCGCCATGGATTTGAAGCTGTCGAAATCAACGGTCGAATACATGCTGAAGACAAGGTCAGAAAAGATCAATTGGCAAGAGGACTGAACGGAGAATGAAGAAGACTGTGACACGGCTTTTGACATCTGGAGAAAAAGTTACAGCAAGAAAAGTGAAGGAGAAATGTGAATTGGATGTAAACGTCCAAACAGTACAAAGAACGCTGCATAGGATTGGTTTGAAGTATGCAAAGGCTAAGAAAAAAATTACACTAACAAAGAAACACAAAGGAGCGAGACTGGAATGTGCTAAAAGGTGGTTAACAAAGCATGTTGACTTTAAGAAGGTTATATTTACTGATGAGAAGCGTTTCAAGTTTAATGAGCCCGATGGATGGTGTACTTGATCGAGAAGGGGTGAGCCTGTCATACTGAACAAACGACAGATGGGAGGAGGAGGAGTTATGGTTTGGGGTATGATCTTTGCTAATGGAAATATATGGTTGGAGTGGCTGAAAAGACGACAGAACAGCGAAAGCTACAAACAGTTGCTGGATGAGAAGGCCCTACCAAGGATAAGAAGAGAGATGGGGAATGATTTCATTCTATAGCAAGACAATTGCAGCATCCATGTGTCAAAACTCATGAAAGAATGGATGGCTAAAGTGAATATGACTACTTTGGAATGGCCTGCAAGAAGCCCAGATCTAAATTTAATAGAAAATGTTTGGGAAATGCTTGCGCAACTTGTCTATGATGGACCTGAAATAACGAAAGAGGCTCAACTATGGGAACGAATACTAGGAGCCAAAAAACAACTAATAGAAACACGTAGAGATGTTATTGTGCATATGTTTGATCATTATGAAGAGAGATTGATAAAAGTTATTAAGAAAGGTAATATTACAGACTATTAACAGTTTTTCAACGATGTCCGAAAAATAATGTTGTGTATGTTTTGTAAAAAATGATGAAAATTAAATATTTTTCCTTACCTAATCAATTTTCTTCCATTTTTATTACAGGTATTGTCTTTATATGTTTATGCTATTCTATTGAAGGAATTTCACCACTCTATGGTACTCGGAAAGTCGAATACTAAAGTGTCCGAAAAATATTGTCGGGCCCCTGTAGTTTAGTTCTATTTGACCAATAGATAAGACCTTATTAGGTGCTACCACTCTGGGCCAGTGATGGCAATGAAGGGATACTCTGCATTCCCCAAAGCTCCAGCATTACTGGAACTTCACCATGATATTGTTTAGTGTCATATTCAGCACACTTGTTGGGTGGGGTCTTACCCCTGTGCAGAAAAACAGTCAGTGTATTCTACAGCCCCAGCCAGCAGGGCAAAAGACTGCTCTTATTAGCCTCCCAAAGAATGACCATGGAGTTTGAAACACATGTAAAGCAAAGTTATCAAAAATAAAATCTAAAATACCAAATTCACTTGCAGACTCACATTGTGTGTGTGTATATATATATATATATATACCCACACATGTTTCAGACTTCATAGTTGTCTTCCAGAAACTGATTATATATATAATATTTCAAAGAAATATTTCTATTATCATTTTTGGTCATCTTTTTATATATATATATATATATATATATATATTTCTATTATCATTTTTGGTCATCTCTCTCTCTCTATATATATATATATATATATACACACATATGATCAAAAAGTTTTGAGACTGAGATTTAAAATTTGTATGAAGATATATACACAGCTGATCAATTTATATAATGAATATTTCTATTATCATTTTTGGTCATCTCTGTATATATATATATATATATATACACACACATATGATCAAAAAGTTTTGAGACTGAGATTTAAAATTTGTATGAAGATATATACACAGCTGATCAATTTATATAATGAAATGATGATGCCTAGAATGTTGAGATGAGTTAGTGTTAATTTGAAAAAAAAATTAAGATACCAGTCTTGATTCTTTTTAAGATGTTTTTCATGAAACACAGGATTGTGTAGCATGTTTTATACTCACCTGACCTAGCTCTATGCAACATTTTCGTGTTTTACAAATTGAAATTTTCTCTCTAGGGGATGATTTAAGAATATGGAAACATGAAGGTACAGTTTTTTTCCCCCATATCAGAAGAGTTTTTTCAGAGATGCTTCAACCAACAGGAAGCTTGCTGGAATAAGTGTAGCATGTTTTATACTCACCTGACCTAGCTTATATGCAACATTTTCGTGTTTTACAAATTGAAATTTTCTCTCTAGGGGATGATTTGAGAATATGGAAACATGAAGGTACAGTTTTTTCAGAGATGCCTCAACCAACAGGAAGCTTTCTGAAATAAGTGTATTCAAGGTCAAAGGGTCTGTTTTGAAGAATAGGATCATTTCATTCATTTTTTAATTTCTTTTTTATTAAATACAACTTGATTTTTTATGATACATCTTATATAAAATTTGCAATATTGTGTAAATAATCTAATTTTTTTTTTTTTTTCTAGGTGAAAAATAAAAAAAGTTAGCCTGCAAGTGGGATGTTTTGTCTACCTGTGAAATGAAGTGAAGCTGTCACACCTGAATTATCTTCAATGACATCCGACCAGAACTAAGAATTTTTCTCAATTTTTGCACACTAGTTAATAGCTTGCTACTTTGAACTGACACTGGCTGGTGATTTAGGGCCTGCTTTTGTGCATAAAGAAAATCTTAAAGGTGCCAACATCCAGTTATCAAAATCTAGTCTATGAGTGTTCAATATTCTTTAAACCGCTGCTTCTGATGTGTGTATCCCAGTGGGTAGGAAATATGATTAAATCAAGCCAGATTAAAATTATTTCTTACAATTTTGTTGTTTGATTTTATCAAAAAAACAAAATTTAAAAAATCTTAAATGCTATTATTTTCTTCTTATACCCTTAGATAAAATGCTTTCCAAATCTCTTGGGTAATAACATCTTTGAATATAATCTTTCTAAGATTATGGCACAAGTATTCCCTGACCACTGGTCTACGCAAACATCAGTAAAGCTAATATCTTTTTGGGGGCATATATTCTTTGATTCTGGTTGAATTTATGTCCCACGATAAGTTTTTAAAAAAAGATTATTTTAACCAATATTTGCAAATGTGCCTGAGTCAGCCATAATTCTGAGCTGAAATGTTTTGAAACCTTGTAAAGAGTTTGTTCTTCTGGGCTGTACACTTCTGTATATTTACTGTTTACTGCAAATTTTTTATTTATTTTTTTTTATGAGCAGTGTTTGTAAACAAACTCTTTACATTGTGCCTGAGTCTTCATTTTATGACTGTTGATCATCACAGAAGGAAGTTTTAAAAGAAGTTTTCTTTGCATTTTTCTTTTTCAAATAAATGCAAGAAATCTTTTCAGTCTGGACCAAGTAAGTGCTCTCCAAATCTTGTTCAACAACTGAACTGCTCTCTTATGCTATTGATGTTGTTAGTTTACTATTTCAGCCAATTAATTCTACAGCCTTCTTTTATAAAAAAAATCTTTTTTTTTCTACTGCAGAGAAAAATTTGGAGGACATCCTTGTGGATAAATTGGAACCTCCTAAGTTACATGGGTTAAGGTGAATGGTTTTGTTTCCATCTCTTGAGTTAGCAAAATGAACCTATTTGTTTAGTGTGTTATTAATCGTTTCTGCCAACATCTAAGTCTACAAAGAAGACACTGTTCTCTTTCAGTATAGGCCAGAGGTTACCAAATATATTTTGTTGCAGAACCCTGATAGAATTTACCAAAAATATGGAACCCTTACCTATATTTTGCAAAACACCATATGCCACTGTAATTTTAATAAGATATTAAATAAAACAAAAACTGTTTTAGAAAGAGAACTTATACAGATAAGAAATATTAAAACCAAAAATAAAACAATACTGACACAGTGATTTTACAGTGTCATGCTGGGGTACATGAATTTAAAGGCAACACTTCATATCATCTGACTTACAGAATTAGACAAATAAAATTTTTAAAAAAATTACCTATTTTTTTATTTCCACAAATTTTAATGAAACTTCAATAGCTTAGGCACACATAGGAAGTGATTATTTTCCTTGATTATTGTTCCTTAGTTGTGGTGAAAAGTCATAATTTTCTAAAAAGAAAATTCTCAGAAATACAAAAAATAGGAAATTTCTTAGAATTTTTTTTTTCTTTATTTGATATCCTAATTTGTGATTAGTCCTTTGCTAATAACTTTTTCTTAAACTAAGGGAACTTTAACAGCAATGTAAAAGAAAATAATCCTTTCCTATGTTTGTTTAAGCCATTGAAGTTTCATTAAAATTTGTGGCAATAAAAACTAATAGTTTAGTTTTTCTCTGTTTTTTTGGCCCAATATTGTATTATTTTGAAAATGGTTGATACCATTTTTTTTATAAAGATAAATTATTAAAAAAACACCTGATCTCATGGAACATTGGGGTTCTGCAGAACCCACTTTGGAAAACTCTGATGTAGGCTGTAGAATGAATTAGCCAAAAACATCATCAAAAACATGAAGGTGGAGTTCAGTTGTCTGAACAAAAATTGTAATGTTAATGGCTCTTCTCAAAGTTAAAAACAGGTAATTGCATTGTTGAAATTAATACCAATTAAGATCTCTTCATTTATTCTTAAGGAACTATTTTCTTAAACTATTCTATAACATTTTACTTATTATTTTATTATAAGCTTGCACAGCTATGAGGGCTTAAAGGAGCTGCCATGTGGGTAATACTTGTTTTCAGCCTTTTTTTTTACTTAAGATTTCATGTTAGTATTGCTGCCATCATCAATAGACAAATTCTGTTACTGGCAAAGAGTGAAATCTAGGCATTCCATAGAATGTCTAAAATTTCCAGGCAATATATTAAAGAAAATATTATGTACAGTTTTCTTTGGTTTTCACTAGGTTACATAATTTGTTTTAGGCAACATGAAGAATGACCAAATTATAGCAAATAAGGTACAAAACAACTGTTGTCTGACTTCGTTGTTTTTTGTTGGTAATTTCTTTTGTGTGTCTTCATTGTAAGTGCATCTGGAAATCTCCTCTCACCATTTTTATTCAGAACCCTTCAAGGCTGCTTTACAACATAAACCTTTTTGCACTTGTTAGTCCTTCTTGATGAAAATGAGGACTTCTAGTAAATCTCAAAATATAATGAAGTTTTTTGTTATACTGAAGTCTTCAGTTTAACCCTTACAACTGCAATAATTAGAAGACTAAACTAGGGGATATCTTTATGGAGTTGTGACTAATGTGCTGGACTGTGACATCATAGTAAGCAAGTTCAAACCCCAGTCATGCTATTATGTTCACTTTCAGACGAATACCCAAGAGAAACGTATAAAGTCCCTTATCCCCTCAGTTAAGGGTTAAATAGTATCACTACTGTCCTCCTACAAGGATGGCTTCAGCATTAAATAACTCACAAAGGTTGATATGCTATTAAAAAACAAACCAAAGACATGATAAAATATTCATTAGAATATTTTTGTTTTGTTTAGTTTAGATTTATTGATTGATTTTAATGACATATTACCCTGTATGGGGTTATTTTATGCATAGAAGTTAGGAAATCACATACACTGCTCTACAGTTAAATGAGTTAAAGTAACTATTCATATAATGATAATAATAATTTGTTTGTACACAGTTATATGACTTCAAGAAGATGATGATAATAATAATCCTCTTCTTCCTCCTTTGTAAACAATTATAGCATCAAATAATTATTCTTAATATGAATAATTTACATAGTTATATGGTATCAAGTATTCCTATCTAATACTAATTATTTTCAAAGATCTATTTGACTCATATTTGGGACCCTAATGAGTACTATCACTCAAGATCAGAGTGAACCTGGACGTAATGGCAAGGAAAGGGTGCTCTACACTCCCCATAGTTCAAGAACTTTGCCAAAGTGGGCACCTCATTTGGTGTAATGCCTAACAAGCTGGATCAGCAGACCATTTTTAGTGAGTTCGATTCTCACTGGGTGTCACATACTAAGCTTAGTAAATAACTATACTTTCTCAAAGAATGCTAGACATTCTTTAGAATGCCTAAGCTCTTTATGAAAATCCTTGGTAAAGAATGAAATAAGCTTATTTTTTGCTAAAAAATACTTGGGAGGGGGTGCTGGGAACCCCTGTGGTGTAGGGATTAACACGCTGGAGTGCAGCATCATAGTAAGCAAGTTCTAACTCCAGTTGTGCTATTAGGTTCACTTTCGAATTAATACTATTGGGAAGCCCTTAACCACCCCCCAGCTATAGGTCAAATTCTACCACTACTGTTCTTCAACAAGGATGACATTGGCATTAAATTACCTGTGAAGATTGGTATGCCATTAAAAACAAAAAAGAAAGAAGAAGAAAAAATATTTGGCATTCTACAGAAAATCTAAGCATTCAACTAAAATCTTAGATAAGTATTTAATGTCAGAAGCTTATTTCCTTTTCATATTTTACAAACAAAATACTCAACTTTCTAAAGAATATCTAGGTTTTACACTTTGCCAGCAATAATACCAATGAATTAAATTTATACCAGTAACTTTTCTAATTTCAAAATATTATCACTTAATTGGTTAAATGAACCATTATAATTTCTTTAGAAAACATATTTTTCTTATGTAATTTGATCTGCTATGTTTAAAAATAATCTTTATTTTTTTGGAAATTTTTCATTTTCAAGAAAAACTTTTTAAAAATTGAAACAAGTGAATTGGCTCTAAAAGGGAGGTTCAATTTGTTATGCACATATTGTCAAAATGGGCCCCAACTTTGTGTCCATCGTTACAACCATAGATATTTGATTTATAAATGTCAATTTAATGCTAAACTAGATCCTGATTTTCTTTTTATTTGTGTCTGTCCTTATGCAAATTTCCATGCAGTTTTGAAGTATGGATGCCTAAAAAGAAAAAGAAGGAATAAATTGCATTTTCTTTTTCTCAAGAAAAAAGACAAAACGTTGCCAAGAAAAAATGCAACTTTTATTAAATTATTTTTTAAGTTTCCAATACTTTAAAATTATGGATAATATTGACCAACAAAAAATGAACACAAAATCAGGGTACAGTTTAACATTGTACTTACATTATAAACCAATCCCTCCATAAGAACTGAAAAAGATATTTTCAGAAAAAAAAATGGTCATATTCAGACACAGCAGATTACTTTTTAATAGAGATCGTCCCTAGAGGAATGTGGCAACATCATGGTGACCAAGCAGTTTTGTATTAACCAAAAACTAATTTAGTTTAAATTAAAACAGGAAGTCCTAAAAATATTTAAATTGAAAAAAGAAAGAAATGAAAAATGAATTTAAAATTGAATAAAAGGAATTTTTTGTTTTGTTTAACTAAAGTTATTCAAAGCAGTAATTTCAGTAACAGACCATTTAGTTTATTTCAATTAATTCATTCTTTTTAAAAAGGAAAAAAAAGTAATTTCAGTTATTATTAATATTATTATTAATTAAATAATCAAGGCACAAGTGGTATGGTGGTTATTGCCAAATAAAATGTGTTTCAATGTCTGTTTGTTCATTGGTGTCATAAGAATGATGACCCAAGTAAGCTGCCATAAAAAGCAATTAAAAGGAGGTGCCCATGGTGAAATGGTTATCGTCGTAGGAAATGAACACGGCGACTCAAGTTCAAATCCTGGATGAGAATGATTGCATTTCACATAGCACTAATACCCTTGGGAAAGGTATGAATCCAATAATTCTCCCTCCAGCTATGGGTAAATAGTAGGACAGACTGGGTTCTTCAGCCTTGGTGAGGCAACTAGTCTAGGAGAAGGAAAATTCTGAATTCAAAACCTGTTAAACTCCGCTTAAAAATTGACCTTGTGTCATATCCTGCCTGAGCGGAGAGGTTGGTAAATAGGATAAAAAGCAATTAAAATTAAAATGAAGGATATTTCTAGTCAAAATTATTGATAATAATGATTGACAGAGTTTTAAAGAATTAATAAAAGAATGTATTCCTGACAAAATTTAATTTAAAATCATGGTGAAGTGTATAAATACCCAGTTAACACACCTAAATTGTTGACTAATAATAGCTGCAAAGACTTTTTTTTCTAAATGACTAATTTTATTTATATAAATCAAATAGTTCATTTAATTGTTTTGCTTGAAATACTACTTTAGTTAAATTTTTAAAAAATAATAAAATTAAAAAAATTAAAATAAAATAATTTGAGTGGCTTAAAAAAGGTTGTTACATGATCCTGATGGCAAACACATTGGTTACAACAAAAATACTCATATTTATTTCTTTGAACCAGTCTCAAAAAGAAAGTAGTTGGCATTGCCCTGTCAACGAAGGAAAGGAGACACCCTTTTATTTATGATCTGTTTCTCACCTCTAAGGTAGGATTGCCCAGTCGGCTGGGGCTGTAGAATACACCTACTGCTTCTCTGCAGAGGGGTAAGACCCCACCAACGAGTGTCCTGAATATGACACTAAACAATCTGATGGTGAGGTTCCAGCAATGCTGGAGCTTTGGGGAATGTGGAGTACCCCTTCATTGCCATCGCTCCCAGGTCCACTCTGGCCCCGGAGTGGTAGCACCTGATAAGGGTCCTATCTATGGGTTAAAAAGAACAAAACCGTGCTTCTTTCACTATACTGATTTTTGCATTTAAACTGCGTATTTATGCTAAACTGAATTGTTTAAAATAGAACTGTTTTGACATTGGAACTGCGTACTAGTGCTGAACTGAATTGCTCGAAATAGAACTGTTTTTGACATCTAAACTGTGTACTTATGCTGAACTGAATTATCTGAAATAAAACTGTCTGACATTTAAATCTGTGTATTGCCCAGTCAGCTGGGGCTGTAGAATACACTGACTGCACCTCTGCAGAGGGGTAAGACCCCCATAACGAGTGTCCTGGATATGACACTAAACAATCTGATGGTGAGGTTCCAGCAGTGCTGGAGCTTTGGGGAATGCGGAGTACCCCTTCATTGCCATCGCTCCTAGGTCCACTATGGCCTGGAGTGGTAGCACCTGATAGGGCCCTATCTATGGGTTAAATAGAACTAACAGCATACTTATGCTAAAATGAATTGAGTAAACTGAATAGCTTGAAATAGAAATGTTTTTGACAATTAAACCGTACTTACACTTAAACTTCATGCTTATGCTTAACTGAATTATTTCAAATAGAACTGCTTTTCGACATTAAAAGTCTATTTACACTTAACTGAATTATTACATATAACTGCTTGAATAGTTAGAAATGGAAATGTTTTTGACAATTAAACTGTACTTATGCTAAACTGAACTGTTTTCAATAGAACAGATTATTTACATAAAAATGGATTTGGCGTTAAATAACCTACAAAGGTTGATATGCCATAAAACCAACCAACAAACAAACAAACAAATCTAATGTAGGAGGGTCTCTTTAGTCCCAAACTTCTAAGTTTTACACTTTGGAAGCCCACTGTCAAATGCTTTACTTTCTTACTGTCTTTTATAATCTAACTAAAACTCAGACCCTTTGTCGAGTAAGTGATAATCATCCTGATACTTTAGTTACCTGAAATAAAATATCCCATGATTATCAATCATTGTTTTTTTTATTTGTTCAGTGTCAGGGTCACATATTTACTGCAAGCCTCCACACCAGTGCCTCCCCTCTTTTACACTGG
>CAUZXS010004775.1:127500-143770 GCA_963585895.1 Sepioteuthis lessoniana | reverse complement strand
CACAATTCAAATAACACAGATTTTTGTAAAAGTATCACGGCTCATCTGTTAAAGACGTCATTTTTGACTAGTCACATAACGCGGGGCGTATCAAATCAGTTTACGTTCGAGTCTTTGACCAGATACCCATACAAAACTAATTTTTTCAACCTCGGTTCTTCTTCTTCTTCTTCTTCTTGTCTCTGCTAGCTCTTTTTTCTTTCTTTTTTCTTCCTTGGTCTCTTTTCTGTCTGTCTTTCTCCCATACGTTTTCTTTCTTCTTTCTTTATCACCATTTCTTTCTTTCTTTCTTTTTGTTCTTTCTTTCTTTCTTTTTTCTTTCTTTCTCCCCCTCTTATCTATCTATCCCTCTTTTGTTTGTTTGTTTGTTTCTTTCTTTCTTTCTTTTACCCCTCTTATCTATCTATCCCTCTTTTGTTTGTTTGTTTCTTTCTTTCTTTCTTTCTCTTATGTTGTCTTCTTTTTTTAAATTTTCTTTTTTCTTTCGTTTTTGTCTGATTATAACTTTACTCAAAAATCCACAACAGCAGATGCATGAGCTCTCAATGTTTTTAAAGAGATCACAGTCGATATGTAAGTTTGTCAATCTAAAAGGACCCAGTGAACCAGCTAACTAAAGATAAAGGATTATAGAGAGAAGTTCATAATCTGAGATAATCCCTTCTTTGGAGACAAAACCATAAAAAATTGTGAGTTTTTTAGATTTCCGGCCAGTGGGAAAATATCAAAGACAGATAAGATTCAATGAATATAAAAGGCTCCTTTGAATTTTGATGCATCTTATGATCCTTGTGAAACGCCCTTCAGTGATCCCAGCGAGAGAGGAAGTACTATTTATTTAGTTGGAGAGTCAAAAAGTGAAGCAGTGATCTTAATGAGTGAAGTTATTGCCAGTCTCTTTGAAAGCGGTTGGGGAGAAAACCGTCATCACACGTTTTCAGAGATATGGATCTTTTTTAAATATCAACTCAGGATCATGACAGTCTAACTTTGTAAACAGGTTTATGTGAATAATTATGAATAAGACGCTATCTGAATAACAAGTTTTGCTAAATGATAAAATAACCGCTCTGTCCGTCTCGCCATGGAGTAATTTCTAAAGACGAACAAACTATTTCTAATCCGTAATGAGTTCAATCCTCACTTGATGACCCATTCTAATGGCCACCCTCACGACCGAGCAGAGAATATTCCAGCTGTATCCCTCTTCAGATGAGTAACCTTCCAAGCCCCACAAAAAAAGGGTGTCTTCGTTTTGACACTTGATTGCACTTTAACTGCGGTAGGAGACTCCAGTTCTGAGACTCTGTGGAGAGTGGAATCAGTCCTTCGTTATGATTTCATTATGAAGTGGAATTTGGTGTGATCATAACGAATAAATAGTACCAGTCGGTGTCTCTTCTTTGGGTCGAATAGATTTGTTTGAAAATTCAGAATTAGATCACAATACTTGAGACGATATAACTGTGCAAATTATTTGTATTTAGAATAATTACTTGAAGCTAATGGTCAGAGTGTTCGCCAATGGTCTGAGAGATCTGGGTCCAATCCCAGGTTGCGTCATACCAAATACTCAAAAAATGGTACATGATGCCGTCTTGCTTAACAGTCAGCATTATAAGGTAAGGATCAAGGGTCTGGGTTCAATCCCAGGTCGCGTCATACCAAATACTCAAAAAATGGTACATGATGCCGTCTTGCTTAACAGTCAGCATTATAAGGTAATGATCAAGGGTCTGGGTTCAATCCCAGGTCGCATCATACCAAAGACTCAAAAAATGGTACATGATGCAGTCTTGCTTAACAGTCAGCATTATAAGGTAAGGATCAAGGGTCTGGGTTCAATCCCAGGTCGCATCATACCAAAGACTCAAAAAATGGTACATGATGCCGTCTTGCTTAACAGTCAGCATTATAAGGTAAGGATCAAGGATAAAGTGAAGCAATCCAAGGAAAGAAGTAGAGCCCTCCCCTACACCTTGGTGTAGTAGCAATCGAAAACGGAGCCTTCGGGTCATCTTCGACTAAAGGAAGACAACTTTATTTTTTACTTTACTTACCTCTTATTATTTTATTATTCGACTCATTTGAGAGATTTTCACACCAGCGTTAACTGATGGTTTTTCACTGGAGTCTAAGTGACAGCAAGTCTCCTCAAGTATCCAGGACTCTCCTCAGTATTCTGGCTGATCTTAATGCTGTTGTTTGAATGATTTCCACTCGCCCTCTTATTTTCCAATTCTCCAGCCCCTTTATCAATCCTTTTGTGACTGTACCGAGTGCACCAATTACAATTGGTATCACCGTCCCTTTCATGTTCCATAGTTTTTTCTGTTCTCTAGCAAGGTTCAGGTACTTATCTTTCTTTTTGGTTTCCTTCAGTTTTAACCTGCGGTCAGCTAGAACGGTAGAGTCCACTATTTGGCAGGTTTTCTTTTTTATATATATATATTTGACTATTACTCAGTCTGGCCGAAATTAGGTGATCCGTTATATGAGAGTTTTTCACATCAGTGTTAGCTGAGGGTCTTTCACTGGAGTTTGAGTGATAGCAAGTCTCCTCAATTCTCTTCAAGGACTCTTCTCAGTATTCTGGCCGTTCTCAATAATGTAATGGTTTGGATTGTCTCCACTCCAAGTCCTCCAGTCCCTTTTGTTACTGTTCTAAACGCACCAATTACAATTGGATTAATTGTCATTTGTATGTTCTAGAGTTTTTTTCAGTTCCCTAGCAAGGTCGAAGTACTTATCCTTCTTTTCACATTCTTTCAGTTTAATCTTTGGTCAGCCGAGTCAGCAAAGTCGAAAATTTTGCAATTTCTCTTTTTTGTTGTTGATTATTATTAGGTCTGGTCTTCTGGCCGAGATTAGGTGATCCGTTTGTATGTCAAAGTCCCATAGGAGTTATTATTATTATTATTATTATTGCTTACTTACTTACATACTTGAAGCCATATACTTATCTCCAATCAGATAATTCTTATTAATAGGAATAGTTATCTGAAATCAGCCGTTTACTGGTTGGTTTAACAGCGTGTCAACACTGTTGGGTTATTTATTGCCGAAGTCAATCTAATATTGTGGTTTTCTTACTGATAAGCACAGTTAAACTTAATATTTAGAGGAGCGTAGTGGTTAACGAGTTACTCTAGCGGAACATCATATGTAATGAATGCAGTCTTCTAAGGATGTCTAACAGTTGTAGATTGCGCCATTCTAAGTTAAGATTAGTATTTTGATTATCCGTCGCCGACGAGAGTTCTCCGACTCACTCTTCTGTGGGGAATCTCTATGGTGTTGTGGCTAATGTGTGGGACTGCGGCACCATTGTAAGCGATTTCGAACTCTATTCACTCTATTACGTTCACTTTAGAAGTAAAACATTTTGGAAACGCATGAACCCTCTGATGTGAAGCATCCCATGAGTTTCCAGATTTTTTGTACAGGCATTTAAAATTGTCGTAGATTCTTGAGAATTCAGTATGTTATTGCTATACATCTTATGAGATTACTGACTAATTTTTAGGATTTCAGGTTCAAATGAACAGCTACAGGAGCAATTGGAATGCACGACAATTTTAAATGCACGTACCAAAAAGTCTGGAAACTTATTGAAGGCACGATTATATTGTTTCTTTCGTTCTTTTCTTTTCGAGGATTTAGTATATCATTTTATTTTTTTTTATTTTTTTTTATTTTTTTTTATTCTTTTTTATTTTTTTTAATTTTTTTTAATTTTTTTTAATTTTTTTTAATTTTTTTTTATTTTTTTTTATTTTTTTTTATTTTTTTTTATTCTTTTTTATTCTTTTTTATTTTTTTTTATTTTTTTTTATTCTTTTTTATTTTTTTTTATTTTTTTTTATTCTTTTTTATTTTTTTTTATTCTTTTTTATTTTTTTTTTATTCTTTTTTATTTTTTTTTATTTTTTTTATTCTTTTTTATTTTTTTTTATTTTTTTTTATTCTTTTTTATTCTTTTTTATTTTTTTTTATTTTTTTTTATTTTTTTTTATTCTTTTTTATTTTTTTTAATTTTTTTTTATTCTTTTTTATTTTTTTTTATTTTTACAATATCTCTCTTTCTTTTAAAGTTTGATATATTGCCCTTTCTTTCTTTTTTTCTACCACCAGCCAATTACCATTGACATAATGTATAAAGAAATTTACAAGAGGAGTGAAATTTCAGGAAAATAAAGTCACTTCAACAAGTGCATATATATATATATATATCAAAACTTATGCGTCAATCCTTTTCCGATTTTGTTTGGTTACATTTTATGGTATATTAACCCTTCGTTCACCGGATAGTGACTTAAACTTTGACATTATTGCTGGTATCCTGGTAGGGGATACATTAGTCTCATATCTCTTCATAATCTACCAAGGCTACGCACATCGAACGTCGATAGTTCTAATGAAAGAAAATGGTTTTACACAAAAATGGCAAAAAGCAGACGATATCCCGCACAAACTAATACGGGCGTAGACTACGCGAGTGACACAGTGTTTCTGACAAATACACCAACTCTAGCCGAACATGACTACAGAATCTGGAGCAGGCAGCAGGTGACATTGGCTTCCATATCAATGCAAACAAGGCGGAGTGCATGTATATCAATCAAAAAAGCGTTATCTCCACTCTAAATGGTGTATTATAATGGCTGATGGATTTCGTTTTATATAGCTTGCCTTTCGGTTTAGTTAGGCAGAGAACCTTTCGCTTAGCGCATGGGTTAGTTAGGTGCAAACATGAGCGCAGGTGTTCACGCGCGTGCGGAGCGGACGTGTCATTCAGAGATGTCACAATAGAAACCCCAGGTAGAAAGTGTGACCGCTGGATGTGAATGACGTCATGCACCGGAAGCGTGCGCGGAGGATTTGGGGGTTGTGAAAAAAAGTTAGAGA
Organism: Sepioteuthis lessoniana; assembly: GCA_963585895.1. Classification (NCBI taxonomy): domain Eukaryota; kingdom Metazoa; phylum Mollusca; class Cephalopoda; order Myopsida; family Loliginidae; genus Sepioteuthis; species Sepioteuthis lessoniana. The sequence goes on along the minus strand of CAUZXS010004775.1, from coordinate 138,862 downwards.
GTTGAGTTTTAGCGTCCGAAAAAGACGGTTGACCTTCGGAGCTCATCGAGGCCTTGCGGCGGGTGCCACGGGTGATGGGAAGCAGATGGAAAAGTCAACATAGAAAGATTGTGCCTCTCTCTTCCTCATGTCGAAAAACCTTTTAACTCAAAGGTAATAAAAAGTTTCATACCTGAACTAAGAAGTCGTAAGTGTTTATTGTGTTTCGGGATTCCTATATTATATACATATGTGCGTTATGAACATTCTATATACATTTCACATATTCATGTATGGCTTTTTGGTTTTATGGCATATCAACAATTGTAGGTTATTTAATGCCAAATCCATTTTCATACATATAGACAGTTCAATTTCAAGCAATTCAGTTGAGCGTAAGTACATAGTTTAAATGTCAAAAACAGTTCTATTTCAAGCTCTCCGGTTTAGCATAAATTCACAGTTTAGTTCTATTTGATGCAGTTAGTTCTATTTAACCCATAGATATGGGCTCTATCAGGTGCTACCACGCCGTGCCAGAGTGGACCTGGGAGCGATGGCAATGAAGAGGTGCTCTACTTTCCCCAAAGTTCCAGCATTACTGAAACCTCACCATAAGATTGTTTAGTGTCATATACAGGACACTCGTTAAGCGGGGTCTTACCTATTTGAAGAGATGCAACCGACTGGGCCTGTACATTTCAGAGTTTTTTCGCTGAGTTTTTCCTCCGATACTCCAATGCTGTAAACTGTGGGCCACACATGGCTGTTTTTTTATTGACAGATGTATACCAGAATATATCCGCTAAGTTTTTCCCTGATGTGTCCCCAACACAACAGATCTTTCCCAATGTAACCAATGCCTAATGCTTTGAATGCTTTTCTGTGGTAAACGAGTCATGTCACTTATCATTCGTAACAACTTCTCATCTCAGACATTTAGACAGTTATCGAATTAGTCTCGCTGATCATTATTATTCCAATGAATTTCATCCTCACTTGGGATATCAAGTTCTGTAAAGTAGATGCGTAATTTAAATTGATCATAGTCCTGGCTATAAGGGACCGCTGCACAAGCATTAAAAATAGATCAACAGTCATCATCCTCATCTTGTCGGACCATCAGCACGGATATCCCTGACCCTCTCCCGCCACTCCTCCCAATCGTTCATCGCTTCCGGCAGGTCCTCAGGGCTACACCCCCTATCCTCACAGAGCTGATGTGTGTAGGTTCGAGCTGGTCGCCCTGCTTTTGCTCGGCCATGTGAAGGGGGTCCATAGGAGTACATCACTTATGAGCTCGTCCCTACTTCTCCAGCATTGTCCTGCATGCCTGATTCGTCTAACTTTGATAGTCTTCGTGATAGGTGGTAGGTGGCCATACAGGTAATGTTTTGTGGGGTGTTGCCTCCTGGCAACCTCTTTAAAATGTCCTAATATTGAAAAATAACTCACTGATCTTTTTTATTTTTTAATAATTCTTAAATAAATCGATCGATGTATACCATATAAATTTAAGAATTATTTCAAAAAGACAATTTGTCAAAATAATATACAATTATTTTTTTCCATTTTCACCACTTAAATCTCCACGTATTAAATAAAATAAGGTTTCAACATTTAGTTTTAGCAATAAAACATCTGTAAGCCACAATTTGATCTATATTGATATAGAGTTGTATCTTTTTTAGCACAAACAAGTGTGAGGCTCCCAGTGAGGATCGATTACCTTTTTTCAATAAGGATAACGTGTATGTCTAGATTTTACTCGAAATGTTGCGTTGTCAATTGAATAAATCTGAGAGGTATGATCATCAATCTTCATTTGTAAAGGATTACTACAATGAGACGGTTTATTCTTATTTGGTGAACCCTACAATTTGTTTGCTGGAGTTTTACGAGGATATAAATCGGTGTCATATGTATCTATAATCTGCCTAGACTTCGTACTTCGAACGTTGACAAATTTAATAAAAGTAAATCGTTTAACATTACAAAAGACAAGAAGTAGACAATATTCTGAAGAAGCTATAACAGACGCAGACTACGCAGATCTTCTAACGCCTCTCGCAAATACACCTGCCGCAGACGAATCCCTACTGTATAACATGGAGCAAGCAGCAAGAGGCAATGGTCTCTACGTGAACGCAAACAGACTACATACCCTTAGTTATATATATATATATATATATATATATATATCTTTCTTAGGCTGATTAATTTTATTTTTTCCTCAACAATAGTCGCTACCCATATAGATGAATAGAAAAAGTTTCCTGACAGAGCTATTTGATTCTGGCTGTTTTACCAAAGAAATTCTTCCACCCAGCACGTGGTGAAACGCAAAGTTAACCCGCCTTTGGTTTCATCTGCTTTACTTCACATCCACCATGCTCAAATAATATTTTCCACCCTCGGGTTTTATATATCCCGTGTTACGTCTTCAGAGTTTTTTTATCATGTGAGTTTTCCTTATTGGGCAAAAAAAAATGTTATAATGATCTGCTTCGCAATTATATTGAAATCGAAAAAAATTCTTAGAAAAAACCAGAACTGTTTTCAGAGAAATTGATCCACAACTTCACAGATTCTGACTATCCGTCGAATCTTCAAAGGAGTATATCCAAAAAATCTTGAGGCCACACAATTGTTTGTAGACCTCTTTGCAACATTTCATTCCAAACACAAAGGGAAGATGAAACATATTGTTACAAGCATTTGGTCTCCATGAATAAACTGTTACAGCTATAATGATCCTCCACAATAAAATGGTTCGCTCACCTGAAAGCAATACCGACTTCGACATTGTCTCTGGAGTTTGGCTAGGATATAGATTAGCGTCATATGTATGGCCATTTACCTCCCATCTTAAAAAAACATTCAAGTAAGACGATCAAGATATGCCTGGCACTGCTGGAGAATTCATAAGTGACAGTTTTCTATGGACTCCCATGCATGGACGCGCCAGTGTTGGTCGACCAGCAAGAACTTACATCAGCTCAGTACGGCACTAGCTATAGTTTGGAGGACTTAGCGATGGATGATAGGGACGGATGGAGAGAGAGAGTCAGGGAAATCTGTGCTGTCAACGAGATGTGATGATAATGATGATATATTATATGTGTGTAAGGGTGGAACGATAAAATTATCGCCCAAGAAAAGACGACATGATTCCATTTCCGTTTAATGAAAACCGGTTTTCTTTTTTTTTTGTTGTTGTTGTTGCAGATCATCTACTAGTTAGCCAGTTGTGTACAAATCCCAAGAGCAATAGGAGCCTTCTATCATGTCTGAAAGTGACACAATGTTCAACGTGTGAGATCGAAGATGTGCCGCAGTACAACTCATGCTCTCTACCGATCCATGTGATGACAACAAGACCATTGCCAGTACCCTCAAAATGCAAATCTGGATTGCCACGAATAACAGGGACGTGCCCAGGGTGATGAAAACAAAGTTTCCAGCTACGGTTATGGTCTTTGGTGTAGTTTCAATTGAGGGCCACATCATGCCACCTCACAACTTCGAAGTCGGTTTGAAAGTCAACACGAAAGCGTACCTAGATGTGCTGAAGAGTGTGGTGATCCCCTAGTGCAATCAGGTGGCCGGTAGCAGCCTGGTCGTCGTGATCCGCCGAGTATTCACCGAGCTCCCGCCGGCGCTTGTGGAAAAGGCATGCTCCCAGTTCCGGATCCGTATCGACGCAGTGATTGAGGCTGAAGGCGGCGGCTACACTGAATAGATGTCAGCTCTACTACATAATCAAGTTAGCTGAATTGATTTTTTCAATAAAAGTTTTAAAATAAAGCTGTAGTGTTGTTTTCTTTAGGACAATTTTATCGTTCCACCCTGTAGATATCAGCTCTACTACATAATCAAGTTAGCTGAATTGATTTTTTTCAATAAAAGTTTGAAAATAAAGCTGTAGTATCGGGTGTGTGTGTGCGCGCCGGTCAGAGAATCTCTTTGCTTTTGCGCGAAACCCACATAAAGGACTGAGGGCAAGATCTCCCGTGAGACCGGAAGTGGAGGAGGAAAGGAAGGTCCCAGAGAAGACAGAGGGTCAGTTAACAAAGGAAGACGGAGAGCGGCAGAAGAGACCAGTCGGCGTAAGATAGCAGTCCAGGGGAAGGACTGTCAGCAGATGAAGGCAGTGAGGGAAGACAGTCAAAGATGAGTTGGCATTCCTAGTGGCTTTTGTAAAAATTTTCGCGCAAAATACATGCCCGTGATAGTCAACAGATGCACGGAGAATGAAAAGTGTCACAAAACTCCCTTTCTTGCGGTTGGAGCTGACCCAAGTCCGTGTTTGTTCGTTTGTTCTTTTTCTCCCACCCTCTCGGTTGTATTTTATGTGGCCGTAAAGAAATGTGTGATACCCCTGTCGGAAACCACTGGATGAATCATTGGCCATGAACAGAATCGGTTTAAAGAAGTTGATAAGTCGGGGCCCGGTCGGCAGGGGTGTTTCACACTACACAGCATGACGAATTGCCTTCTTCATTGAGTTTTATTATTCTTTCCTTGTAGCGTAGTAGCTAACGTATTGGACCGTGATATCGTAGTGAATAAGTTCGAACCCCAGTCGGGCTATTAGATTGACTTTAGTACGTTTACACTCGGGGATATATGAACTCTCTTATTCTCCAAGCTTTGGATTAAATAGAGCCACTTTTGTCCTTCAACAAGGATGGGTTTTGCATTAAATAACTCACAAAATTTGATATGCCATTAAACAAAGAAACAAAAGTTAAACAACAATACATAGGTTAATCCACAATATTTTCTTCTGTATGGCTTAGAAAAAATAATACCATTTATTTATGTTATTTCGTCTAGTTTGTTTGAAGTATATTTTATGAAAACAGATTGTTCAATAATTAAAGAAAATTGTTCTGCGTCTTAACTGTTATTGGATTATCTACTGATGAATAAAATATAAAGTGAACATACTTTAAGTGTACTAATTCCATAAGTTTTGCCTGGTTAATATATATATATAGTCATCCACAGACAGATCTGTTTCGTTCTATCAGAACTCATCAGTGTGGTTAGACAGTATCTTCCCGTAGCTCGGATCGAAACCCGGTTGACTCAAACGTCAACCTAAGCTTCTAATCATTCAGCCACGAGGAGATATTAGCGACGAAGTAAATTTTAAATGGTTATGAATCACAATTACTATTGTTTACATACATTCGTTCAACGGTAGTATATATATATCTCTATATAGGTATAATTCGGTCTAGTTAAACCAGAGTTGGGAGTAATTCCTTCAGGACAAGAAAATTATTAAAAAACTAGGAGATAACTCTTCACCCCTCTTCCACCCCCCCGTGTCTATTCTGATTTATTTTATCCATAAGATCTGAAGATATCCTGTTATATTTTTCTTCGTGTTTTTGGTTTACATCAGAAACACAAAACAGGATGGAAATAAATCTATAATCCTAAAGTAACCGGTCTTTGGTTTCTTCTTTTAAGAAAGTATATATATATATATATATATATAAGTATTTATGATACGATGAAAATAGTATGTTGAGTGGTAATCCAAGGTAAATTGGAATCTTCAGTTGAGTGCTCAATGTCTACGACTTTCGAATATATAATTAATTTCAGATTAAAAAATATATCAAAACTAATATGCAGAGTAAATGGAGAAAAAAAATGAAAAACTAAGTAATCCAAAGTAAAAAATTTAATGTGAAAGAAAGTCGACGCTATAAACTTTCAGTTTTAATAAACGATCATCAGGACTTGGAAAAGTTAATATCGAGTATAGTTTGATCAACGATATATATATATATATATATATATATATATGTATAAGTCAACAGTATTTGGTCACCCTCGAAAATATTTATTTCTTATCCGAAATGTGTTATTTTATTGAAACAAGTTAGGCACCACAATGCATTTATTTATTTAGTAAATACAAATCTGCCTCAGCCACATAAAATACAAATAAAAAACAAAAAACAAATACCCTTGGGAAAGGTATAAACGTCTTGTCCTCCCAGCAATGGGTTAAAAAGTACTACCACTGTTCTTCTAGAAGGCTGGATTTGGCATTGAATAACCCAAGAACATTGATATGCCATCAAACAAGAAAACAAACAAACTCTGACTTTTCGATCAAGTTCATCCCACAACAGTTCAATTGAATTTGAGTCGGTCGATTAGCGGATAAGTCATCAGTTGAAGGACTTAGTATTCGTCTTTGCTTTTAATGTACCTCTGGCAGAGTTTACGAGTATGTTTTGGGTCATCATCTTCCAAGAGTACAAATCCTTGACCCACAAGCCACGTTCCAGATGGAATCGCGTGATGCTGCAGTTTGCTGTGATAGCCAGTCTGGTTCAATTTGCCCTTCACCTAGTGCAAATAACCGACTTTGCAATTAGTAAAAGCCCCCCACACACACACACACACACCATAACAGAACGTCCTCCGAGCTTTACGGTTAATGTGACACAAGGAGATTTGCAGCTCTTTCACCAACTCTTCAATGCACATAGATCCTCCCATTTGACCCAAAGATTTTGAACTTTGATTCGTCAGTTCAAAGGACTTTTTTTCACTGCTCGCTTGTCCGGTCTTTATGTATTTTGGCCCACTGGAGTCTTTTGACATTGCTTTGCTTCCTCAACAACGGTTTCTTGACAACGATTCTGCCATATAAGCCAGCTTCACAGAGTTTTCTCTTCGCATTTGATGATGACATTTTTTCACGACGTTGTTCCAATTATGCAGTACACAGCCTTCTGTCACGCAAGCTAGTGACTATAATGAAATTATCCTCTGCATAGGTAAAACAGGTGATATTTATCAAGCAGTAATTCAGCATAATATTATCTAATGTGAGCTCAAGTAGTGCTATAATGTAAATTTTGGAAAACGTTTTATGCTCAAAATTCAAGAAGAAAACGCTTTTAAATCAATTTTTCCAAAGATATCTAGTTATACTAAGGTGAATGTTTATGAGGAAGACTTATAATATAATATAAAAACATTGTGGCGTTTAACTTGTTTCGTCATAGAAATAATACTTTTAGGATGAGAAATAAATAATGTTGAGGGTGACCCAATACTTTTGACTGGTAGTCTATACGTGTGGGTACGTGTGAGTGTTAGAATATAACTACTAGGGACGATAGATAGATAGATAGATAGATAGATAGATAGATTTTAATTGTAATATTTGTCCGGATAGAGCTGTATGTATAAACACACTGACAAAATTCTCTAACGACGAGACGAATGTGTGTTGTATATGGGTATGTCCACTCAAAGACAATCCATTGAATGCTTCCATGTATCTGCAATGATAGACACACGTATACAAGGGCGTGTGTACTTGCTTTTGCTTTCATCATCAGATATACTAGATTGCAACTGTAAAACAAGACCCTGGCATGTTTTGAATCTAAATAAATAACGGATATTCTATACTTGTTATCGCGGTACGTCCGATCCATTACTCGGTGTAGAGTGAAATCATTAATCGCGTAATATTTGTCCGGAGAATACAGATGAGGATACACTTCCTTTCAGAGATCAGTTTCTGGGGCAGTGTCGAAAGTTAGCGCCTTGCTTTGACCTGGAAGCAAAAAGTACTCTACAAGTCGGTCAATGCCATAGACGTGCTGTAATTACAAAGAATTTTTAGTGTATCAACTTCGAGATGCAGATCTTCAATATCAGAATATTATAAACAAATTGATGTCACTTGGGTTATGAAAATACAGTGGCCTCAACGTAAAGAAAAATAAATAAATGAATAGCTAAGATCAGAAACAATGATTTATATCATATTTAAGATAAATAAGCACACACACACACACATATATATATATATATATATATATATATATATATATATATATATATATAGGCAGCATTTTTTCATTAATACAAATTTCGTTGAACATAATAGATATTTTCTGTCTACATATTTTCTTGTTGATCCTTTCATATTGCCGTATTGATTTTATAATATTCAGCGGGAATTGATAGATATATTTTCCATAATTATTTATTTCCCAAGTACTTTCTGCCCGACTTTGGGCCCTCATCAGGGGACACTGCAACGGCACAGATGCTCTTCTTATTACAAAGTAGTAGTGTACATACAAAAGTTGCATCGCTTTTGTAATACATCCTCCCTGAGTTTTTGAGTGGCATAAGAGATTCAAGGAAGGCAGGGAGTCTGTGAGGGATGATGAGAGCTGTGGAGGAGTAAGGAAGTCAATACACCAAAGTTGATTGGCCAAAGGGTTAGGCTTAGGGTTACTATGCTGAGGTTTTAAGGGAGTTCAGGAAGAGATTCCTAGGGAAGAGGCCAGCACTCTTCAAATCAGCTCAGTGGCATTTCCACCTGGACAATGCACCAGTCTACAACTCCATCCTTGTCACGGACTATTTGACCAAGATGGGCATCAAGACAGTTCCTCATCCTCCCTATAGTCCAGACCTTGCTCCCTGTTACTTTTGGTTATTCCCTAAGCTCACAGGCTGTCGTTATGAGAGAATTGAGGTGATGAAAGAGGCTGTGACAAAGGTCATTGACACGCTCACACAAGAGGACTTCCACGGGGCCTTCCAGAAGTTGTTGAAACGATACAATAAGTGCATTGCAGCCGGAGGAGATTACTTGGAAGGGGACTAGAGTTTCATGTGTGTACTATCAATAAAAGTCCCCCTACGAAAAAGTCTGGAAACCTATCGTATACACCTCGTAAATATAGAGAGATAGATATAAAGATATATTACACGGTAGTTTCTGTGACCCTGGGTTTTATGCATTTTGCATTTGTCAGACAGTGTGTAGATTTTCCAAAAAGATCGATTCATATGGTAAATTTCTTTGTTCGAAAAGTGAGGGCTATTTGTCTGTATGTGTGCCTTAGTTTGTGCGTTATTGAATGTTATATATATATATCTCCTGTAGCAATATTTGATAATTTTCTTCTTTTCTATCAATCTATCGTTAGTATCAGTGGCATAATTACTGTTGTTTTTGAAGTTCGTTTAAACAATCTGTCGAAATATACAAAGTTGTATGAAATTCTTGGATGAAGCATTGTTCATTTCTACTAGTTTTTCTTTCATCATATATTGTTATTTTACATCTAGTAGTGTCGAGTATAACAATACCTTTCCAAAATTTCTTAGACTGTCAGTAAATTTTGTCGTTTTTCTTTCAACTTATTTTTTAAGGTTTATAATAATTAACAGTAGTAAACGCAATATTTCATTGCTCTCCATATTTTTTTAAAAGCATTGTTATCATAATCCATTTTTATCATATTTTCTAACGGTATAAATTTATAATTTTCTTTACTACTAGTTGTAAAAGGGGAATTCCTTGTGCTACGCTAACGGGCTGGTTGGTTGTGTTTTTTGGCTTAACAACCCTTGTGGGTTATTTAATGTCAAATCTTGTAATATATATACAGGGGGCGGAAGCAAAATATGCAATAGTTTTTAAAACTTTTTTTTAGTCTGATTAGTCAAATTTTTTAAATTTCAAAAAAAGATTTGAAAATACGATAAATCTAAATTTTCATGAGAAGCTCTATTATTCAAACATTTTTTCATACAAAATTCAGCCCAGTATGAGTGATCAAGATAAGAAACGACAAAGAATCTTTGATTTGTTTAACGCCGAAACCAAGCCAAAATAAAATTCGGAAATAATTGAAGTTTCTTTATGGCCTCCATTAAGCCCAGATTACGCTGTACAGGGCGTTTTAGAAAACAAAATGAGTGCATCTTTCCATCCAAATATTGCTATTGAGAAAGAGTGGATAAAATGTCTGAAGAATTTATTTTGAAGGCTTAAAAATTGTTTCAAAGGCGTGTTGATACAATAATTTAAAAAAATAGCGGCCGTATTGAGTGAATGTACTGTTTTGTGCCTATTTTCTAATTTTGTTGTTGACTGATTAAAATTGAAATTAATCTTGTTTTATAATAGAGTCAATTATTATTATACTAGAATATTCCTAATTTTGCTTCCGCACCTAGTACATATGATTTCAAAGCTAACACTTTATGGGTAATATTTTTAACGAGCCAGAGCTGATATATTTGCCCACACTTAAATGCGAGGATCATTAGATAAGTTTCCAGACTTTATTTGTATGGGCACTTTTATTGATAGTACACACATGAAACTCTAGTCCCCTTCCAAGTAATCTCCTCCGGCTGCAATGCACTTGTTGTACCGTTCCAACAACTTCTCGAAGGCCCCATGGATGTCTTCCTGTGTGAGCGTGTTAATGACCTTCGTCACAGACTCTTTCATCTCCTCAATTGTCTCATAACGACAGCCTCTGAGCTTAGGGAATAAGCAAAAGTCACTGGGAGCAAGGTCTGGACTATGGGAGGCTGATGAACTGTCTTGATGCTCATCTTGGTCAAATAGTCTGTGACAAGGATGGAGTTGTTGACTGGTGCATTGTCCTGGTGGAAATGCCACTGAGCCGATTTGAAGAGTGCTGGCCTCTTCCCTAGGAATCTCTTCCTGAACTCCCTTAAAACCTCAACATAGTAACCCTAACCATAACCCTTTGGCCAATCAACTCTGGTGTATTGACTTCCTTACTCCTCCACACCTCTCATCATCCCTCACAAACTCCGTGCCTTCCTTGAATCTCTTATGCCACTCAAAAACTGATGCTCGATTCATGCAAGATGCTCCAAAAGCAGTCTGAAGCATTTCATACGTTTCTGTGGCATTTTTTCCAAGTTTAAAACAGAATTTTATTGCATATCGTTCTTCTCATGTGTCCTGACGTCCAGATTGCATTTTTGAAATTCACCAGCTGTGACAGTCAGGCTTTAGTAGGGTGTATTCCAATTGCTGCAGAGCAGTTCATTTGAACCTGAAATCATAAAATTGGTCAGTCATCTCATGAGATGTATAGCAATAACATAATGATTTTTCAAGAGACTACGCCAATTTTAAATGCCTGTAAAAAAAGGCAGGAAACTGAAAGAATCACGTACTTTCTAAATAGTCCACAAAAGCAGAAACACTGAAAATCGAACGCTGTGTGATCATAACACCCTACGAGAGTAACTTGCCAACCAATTCATGCGAATTTTTGTTTCTTTGGTTTCTTTGTTTAATGGCATATCAACCTTTGTAGGTTATTTAATGCCAAAGCCATTCTCCAAGAAGAACAGTAGTGGTACTATTTAACCCATAGCTGGGAGGATTAGAGGGTTCATACCTTTCTCAAGGGTATTTGCCCGAAAGTGAACGTAATAGCGCGACTGGAGTATGAACCCGCTTACTACGATTCCGCAGCCCATTGCTTTAACAATTACACTACGAGGACACCCCCAGATACAAACTAGATTCAATTGTTTA
>CAUZXS010004775.1:62500-125000 GCA_963585895.1 Sepioteuthis lessoniana | reverse complement strand
ATTCACTATGTTATTGCGATACATCTTATGAGATGATTTAAGGTTCAAATGAACAGCTACAGCAGCAATTGTAATACTCCCTACTAAAACCTGATTGTCACAACTGGTGAGTTTCAAAAATGCAATCTGGACGTGAAGACACTTTAGAAGAACGATATGCAATAAAATTCTGTTTTAAACTTGGAAAATATGCCACAGAAACGTATGGAATGCTTCAGATTGCTTTTGGAGCATCTTGCCTGAATCGAGCATCAGTTTTTGAGTGGCATAAGATATTCAAGGAAGGCAGGGAGTCTGTGAGGGATAATTAGATGTGTGGGAGGAGTGAGGAAGTCAATACACCACAGTTGATTGGCCAAAGGGTTAGGGTTAGGGTTACTATGTTGAGGTTTTAAGGGAGTTCTGAAAGAAATTCATCGGGAAGAGGCCAGCACTCTTCAAATCGTGTCAGTGGCATTTCCACCAGGATAATGGACCAGTCAACAACTCTATCCTTGTCTATTTGACCAAGATGGACATCAAGACAGTTCTTCAGCCTCCCTATAGTGCAGAACTTGCTCCCTGTGACCTTTGGTTATTCCCTTAGCTCACAGGCTGTCGTTATGAGACAATTGAGGAGATGAAAGAGGCTGTGACGAAGGTCATTGACACGCTCACACAAGAGGACTTTCATGAGGTCTTCAGAGGGTTGTTGAAACGGTATAACAAGTGCATTGCAATCGGAGGAGATTACTTGGAAGGGGACTAGAGTTTCATGTGTGTACTATCAATAAAAGTGCCCATAAGAAAAAAGTCTGGAAACTTATTTAATGATCCCCGTATATATATATATATATATATATATATATATATATATATATATATATATATATATATATATAAAGCGTACCTTTCCGCAACAGGAGAATGCAACACATGATCAATGTTTAAACGGTTTGGTTTGGTTTGGTTTGGTTTGGTTTTATGTCATATCGACCATTGTCGGTCACTTAATGCCAAATTCTTTTTTGTACAAATATTGAAACACATTTTGAAGATAATATTTTTAAATAAGCCTAAGCTCGTTTTTTTTTTCCTTTTTTCACACACTTAAATAGTTTTCTATAATTTCAAACAATTCAGTTTCGCATAAGCCCAGTCTTTTGTTTACACATAGTTAGTCATTGGTTTAAATACATTTTTTGTAAACACAATTCAATGTAAAAACAATTCTCTTTCAAACAATTCAGTTTAGCATGTCAACATAGTTAAATGGTTCCAAATATTGCTATGTATCACAAACAATTTAATTAAAAAGTGGTCATTAATTTACACACAGTTAAATGTACGTTGGCTACCGTAGTCGAAGGTGACTCAAAGGCTCCCTTTTCAATAGCTACTACACCTGAATTGCTCTACTTTACCCTTTATCCGTACCTGATAATGCTAAGTGTTAAGCAAGACGGTATAAAGTACCATTTTTGAGTCTTTGGTATGACTCGACCTGGGATTAAACGCCAAACAGTTAATTTGAAACAATTTAGTTAAGTTTAATTCTATTTGATCTATAGATAGGACCCTGTCAGGTGCTACCACTCTGGGGCCAGAGTGAACCAGGGGGCAATGGCAATGAAGGGGTACTCTGCATTCTCTAAAGCTCCAGCATTACTTAAGCCTCACCATTAAATTGTTTAGAGTCATATGCAGAACCCTTTTTGGGGACAAGAAGTTTTACCCACCTTCAGAGATACAGTGAGTGTATTCTGCAGCTCCAGCCGACTGGGTTAAATGTTTAAACTAGACTGAATTCATAGTTTGCCTTTTTCTTGGCTGATGGTCATAACTGGGTAAAGAGTCCAGCCTAGTTTCTTTGTTGAATGGCATATCAACTTTCACGGGTTATTTAATGCCAAAGCAATCCTATTAGATAAACACTAATAAAGCAATAGCTGGAAGGATAAGGGTTTTATAACTTTCCCAAGGGTATTAGTAAAAAACAAAACAAAAGTGCTACTAAAGTTCAAACTCCATCACGTCGAGGCCGCACCTCAGAAGTTTAGCAATTACACCCGGCGAGCTACCTTGTATGAGTATGGTAATCACGTTATATATATATATATATACCAACCCCTCCGACCGGGCAGGATATGACACAAGGTCAATTTTTAAGCGGAGGTTAACAGGTTTGAATTCAGAGTTTTCCTTCTCCTAGACTAGTTGCCCCACCAAGACTGAAGAAACCAGCCTATCCTACTATTTACCCATAGCTGGAAGGAGCATAATTGGATTCATACCTTTCACAAGGGTATTAGTGAAATGTAATCAGTCTCGACTAGGATTTGAACTCGTGTCGCCGTGTCCATTTCCAACGACGATAACCATTACACCACGGGTACCTCCACATTATATATATATATATATATATATATATATATATATATATATATATATATATATATATATATATATATATATATATATATATATATATATATATATATATATATATATATATATATATATATATATATATATTATATATATATATATATATATATATATATATATATATATATATATATATATATATATATATATATAGACTGTTTCATTGTATCACAACAGTTCAGTGTGGCTAGACATTTAGGACGCTTGAAGTTGGGATCGAAACCCGCCCAGCTTTCGTTAGACTTAGTATCATACCGCTCAGCCAATGGTAGATTTTGGTGAATCTGATAAAAATAAGTTGAAAAATGGATAAATCAGACACTTACAACGGGTTTGATAATATTTCATTATTTATTCACAGAACTTCCTCAGACTAAATTTTTTTTTTTGTTTTTCTAGATGTTAGTGAGATTTTTAATGTTTTGTGATGTGGTTTGAATGGTTGCTATTCCTAATTTGGTTTCTTTTCCTTCCTTTATTTCCACTTAGACACTCCATTATCGTCAATGTCTTTGATGAAATGGGATACGCTTGAACCCCTGCCTTCCTCCACTCCTTCCTTTTTCTTCCCACTTTCTTTTTTCTCACTAAAATTAATCCACCTACATCGGATCAATCTCTGATAAAAACTGATACATCTGACGCCACCAAGCTCCACCATATACCCAAAGTCAAAACCGATACCACCTATCACCATCATTTAAACCCATATCCACTTCCCTCCCTACTCTTTCCATATCTGCCTCTTTAGATCCCTCTCTCTCTCTCTCTCTCTCTCTCTTTCTCTCTCTCTCTCTTTCTCTCTCTCTCTCTCCCTTTTATACCTTTATTTTCTCCTTTATTTCATCTATTTCCTCAATCGCTTAAATGTAAAAAAACTAAAAAAATATTTAGTCTAAGGACGTTCCGTGAATAAATGATGAAATATTATTAAACCCGTTGTAAGTGTCTGATTTATCCTCTTTTTCACTTATTTAGATCATATATATACAAATATATATGTTAGCATCGTCGTGGATCGTGTTGGATCGTCGTGGATCGTGTTGAGGGGTTGGTCAGTTCTATGTTTATATTTTTGGGTATGATTTTATCGTTTTCAAAAAGAACAGGATATCATCTATGTTGACATTTTCAAATAAATCTTTTGTATATTCAGTGTCCAATAAGCGTTTACAAAAGAGAGCAAAAGCTCTACATTCTATGAGAAAAAATGTTTAACGCTGCAGAGTGTTTGGCATGATAGACACAGCAGTTGTTGTTCTTGTTAGGGTATAAAGGAGTGCATAAGTCTTTTGTGACCAATGCACAATCAAGACATAATATTTATAGTGATCATCATCATCATGTCGTGCCGCCAGCACGGATATCCCTGACCCTCTCTCCCCACTTCTCCCTATCACTCATCGCCTCCGGCAGGTCTTCAGGAAAAATTAGAAACTGAATTATGGCTAGTACGGGGATCGAACCCACGACATTCGCGTTATTAGCACGACGCTCTAACCAACTGAGCTAACCGGCCTGAGCTTTATAGTAATAGATGCAATATAATGTGGTTGTTGTTCTTGTTTGAGTATAATTGAGAGCATAAGTCTTGTGTGATCAATGTTTAATCGGGATATCTGAAGGCTGGTCTCCATTCTCCCAAACTGGGTTTGATCAAGAAAAGTTTATTGTGGATATTGTCAATCCACAGCTAATTCCATTTTGTATGAGGAAATCTATTAATTTCGGATTTCTAGTCTTTACATGGAAACTTCAATTGGTCGGTTGCCAAATCTAAAGCCGATTTTGACGGCGGAATCAACCCTTTCATTTCTTTATACTTAAATGTGGTTTGGTATCCAGTAGCAGAAGGTACCCTGCAAAAACAATTACTGACGCCGACTACGCCGATGACATAGTGATACTGGCAAATACGCCCAACCAAGCCGAAACACTACTGCATAGTTTGAAACGAGCCGCCGCAGGCATTGGCCTCCATGTCAATGCACACAAAGCGGAATATATGTGCTATAATCAAACAGGCAACATCGCCACACTAGACGGAACCCCTCTGAAACAAGTAGACAAATTCACCTACCTCGGAAGCAGCGTCTCATCAACTGAAAAGGAGATCGACACGTGGCTAATGAAGGCATGGACAGATATCGATAGACTATCGATCATTTGGAAATCAGACCTGACCGATAAAAGGAAACGCAGTTTCTTCCAAGCAGCTGTCGTATCGATACTGCTGTATGGATGCACTACTTGGACGCTAACTAAACAGCTGGAGAAGAGGCTAGACGACAATTACACAAGAATGCTGCGAGCAATATTGAACAAGTCCTGGTGGCAACACCCCACAAGGCACCAACAAGGCCACCAGCCTCCCATCACGAAAAGTATCCAAGTTAGACGAACCAGACATGCAGGACACTGCTAGAGAAGCAGGGACGAGCTCATAAGTGATGTACTCCTATGGACCCCCACATATGGCCAGGCAAAAGCTGGACGACTAGCTCGAACATCCATTCAGCAGCTATATGAGGATACGGGATGTGACCCTGCAGACCTATCAGAGGCGAAGAACGATTGGGAGAAGTGGCGAGAGAGAGTCAGAGATATCCCTGCCTGCGGCACGACATGATGATATATAGATATATTTTAATTAGTGTCTAATTAAAATATATCTATATTTCATCATGTCTATATATTATCATCATCTATATATCATCATACATTTAACTCGATATATAATAGCATATATTAGCATGTATTAGACTTTATATTTAGTTCTAATATACTCAGTAGTTTAATGATTAAGGGGTGTTTCAGCTTTTTATTTTTATTTTTATGTAATAGTAAGAGCGCTCGTCTGAAAATGAAGGTTTTGTGATAGCTTTCAGAAATCTATTAATCTTAGGTTTAAAATCAGTATATCGAATTTTGAATTCGTCTGGGGCCAAATGTAAAGCCGATTTGACGGCTGAGTCAGCTCTTTCATTTCCCCTAACCACAAAAAGAGTTTAATGATAAGTGGTTCTTTAGGCTTTTTATAACTAAGTCTGAGTGCACGTGCGAGTGTGTAGTTAAGTTTGTATTTTGGATGTCGATGGAGAAAGTATCTGTAAAAATCCCTATATATATATATATATATATATACATGGGGATTTTTATAGATATTATTCATATTTAAAGAAATGGAAAAATAGTGCACTGAATTGCGAGGTGTCTAGACTACGTACTTAGAACATCGATTGACAAAATCAAAGAGAATGGCTTCGAACTGACGAAAAAAAGAAGCAGAAGATACCCCGCAACAACAATTACCGATGCCGACTACGCCGATGACATAGCGATACTGGCAAATACACCTGACCAAGCCGAAACACTTCTGCATAGTTTGGAACGAGCAGCAGCAAGCATAAGCCTCTATGTTAATGCACACAAAACGGAATATATGTGCTATAACCAAACGGGGGACATCTCCACTCTAGAAGGAACCCCACTTAAACTAGTAGACAAATTCACGTACCTAGGAAGCAGTGTCGAATCAACCGAAAAGACATCGAAACGAGGTTAACGAAAGCATGGACAGCTATCAATAGGCTATCGATTATATGGAAATCAGACCTAACCGATAAAATGAAACGCAGTTTCTTCCAGGCAGTGGTCACATCGATACTGCTTTATGGATGCACTACATGGACGCTAACAAAACGGCTGGAGAAGAAACTAGATGGCAATTACACAAGAATGCTGCGTGCAATCCTGAACAAGTCCTGGCAGCAACACCCCACAAGACACCAACTGTACGGCCACCTACCCCCTATCACGAAAACTATCCAAGTTAGACGAACCAGACATGCAGGACACTGCTGGAGAAGCAGAGATGAACTCATAAGAGATGTACTCTTATGGATCCCCACACATGGCCGCGCAAAAGCAGGACGACCAGCTCAAACGTACATTCAGCAGCTATGTGAGGATACAGGATGTTGTCCTGAAGACCTACCTAGGGCGATGAACGATAGGGAGGAGTGGCGAGAGAGGGTCAGGGATATCCGTGCTACCAGCGCGATATGATGATGATGATTCATATTTAACTCTGTGTATTGCCCAGTCAGCTGGGGCTGTAGAATACACTGACTGACGTCTGCAGCGGGGTAAGACCCCCCCTAACGTGTGTCCTGGATATGACACTAAACAATGTGATGGTGAGATTCCAGCAGTGCTCGATCTTTGTACCATCGCTCCGAGGTCCACTCTGGCCCGAAGTGGCAGCACCTGATAGGGCCCTATCTATGGGTTAAATAGAACTAACAGCATACTTATGCTAAAATAAATTGTCTGAGTAAACTGAATAGCTTGAAATAGAAATGTTTTTGACAATTAAACCCTACTTAAATTTAAACTGCGCGCTCATGCTTAACTGAATTATTTAAAATAGAACTGTTTTTCAACATTAAAACTGTATTTACACTTAACTGCATTGTTACATATAACTGCTTGAATAGTTTGAAATGGAAATGTTTTTGACAATTAAACTGCGTACTTATGCTAAACTGAATTGTTTTCAATAGAACAGATTATTTACATGAAATGGATTTGGCATTAAATAACCTACAAAGGTTGATAACCCATAAAACCCAACAAACCAAACCAAACCAAACCAACGTATATATATATATATATATATACATGGGGATTTTTATCGAGAGTTTGTACTTTGGATTTTTATAGATAGTTTGTTCTTTGGATGTCGATGGAGAAAGTATCTATAAAAATATATATGTATAAACGCAACCATATATATATATGTGTGTGTGTGTGTGCGTCCTTTAACAACCGTTCTTATTACTCTTTACTTTTTTGCATACATTCTCCTTTTCGCCCTTCCTCTCCCAGCACAATAAAGTAAATTTGGCGACCCTAGTCGAGGGTGACTTGAAGGCTCCCTTTTCAATAGCTACTACACCGAAGTGTAGAAGAAGTGCTACTCCTTTTCTTGATTGCTCTACTTTACCCTTGATACGTACCTTGTAATGCTGAGTGTTAAGCAGGGAGGTATCAAGTACCATTTTGGAGTCTTTGGTATGACTCGACCAGGGATTGAACCCCGGTCTACCGAAGCATTGTCGAAACATACAGATAAGTGAGCTATGAAGCAGCATCGAGCGCAGTCAATGTTCAGCTGTCTGGTTGCTTAGAAAAGCTCCTCGGGACCAATTGCCGCACTGAGCAAAGCGTCGGAAAAAAGAATAAATTCATATAATTTCAAGAGGTCAAAAATTTTCCCTAAGAATTTATCTAAGTAAAAAGTAAAGTTGGCGACCATAGTCGAGGGTGACCCGAAGGCTCCCTTTTCGATAGCTTACTACACCAAGGTGTAGGGGAGGGCGCCACTCCTTTCCCTGGATTGCTCCACTTTACCCTTGATCCGTACCTTATAATGCTGAGTGTTAAGTAAGGAGGCATCAAGTACCATTTTTTGAGTCTTTGGTATGACTCGACCTGGGATTGAACCCAGGTCTCCCGGGCCATTGGCGAACACTCTAACCGCTAGGCCAATGTCCGGTTATAAGAATTTATCTAATCCATATTTACCAACCCTTCCGCTCGGGCAGATTAAGACACAAGGTCAATTTTTAAGCGGAGTTTAACAGGTTTGAATTCAGAGTTTTCCTTCTCCTAGACTAGTTGCCTCACCAAGTCTGAAGAAACCAGTCTGCCCTACTATTTACCCATAGCTGGGGGGAGAATAATTGGATTCGTACTTTTCTCAGGGGTATTAGTGCTATGAGAAATGAAATTAGTCTCGTCGCCGTATCCATTTCCTACGACGATAAGCGTTACACCACGAGCACCTCCCGAAAATAATTTATCTAATCAAAACAGGAATCGTTCTTTTATGGTTTTATACACAGTTTAGTTTAAATCTGGTGTTAGCTTATGCATAACTATGCAAAATACCTTGGTAACAGAATAGTGATGCTTGAAGACCCATTTTTTAAATATTTAACCACAATGTACTTCCCCTGACAAAAAGTATGGAACTAACACACTTTTATGAATCTATCTTTTTTTATTTAGCATTAAACAATGTAATAACAGATCAGATGCAAAAAATTGTAATCGCTAAAAGTTCTGGCCTCATCAAATATACCAGATACAAACTTAGTCGGTTGGTTTCTTTATTTAATAGTATCAGTCTTTGTAGGTTATTTAAGGCCAAAGCTATTCTCCTAGAAGAACAGTAGTGGTACTATTTAATCCATAGCTGGGAGGATAAGGGGGGGTTCATACCTTTCTCAAGGGTATTTGCCCGAAAGTGAACGTAATAGTGCGTCTGGAGTACGAACCCGCTTACTACGATTCCGCAGCCCATCGCTTTAACAATTACCCTACGAGGACACCCCCAGATACAAACTAGATTCAATTGTTTATCCTTTTTTTACCAGCGACACAGTGGAAAATGTTATGGAATAACCTAATGTTGAGGAAAACAGTAAGGATTTATCCTGTAATTTGCGTTTCTAATCGATCTTCAGGCGGATCTTGTAATCCCCAACAAGCGGTTGGGCGTACTTGATTAAAATGAAACATGGCTAAACATGCCAAATGAAAAAAGGAAAAAGATAGTAAAACTCATTTAAGAAGGCTATTTATAGTGGAGTACGGTGAAAGACATTGGTTGTTCCTGGTCAGTTGTATCTAAAATTTGATACAAATATTGCTAAAAAAAATATCAAAGAATCAGGATAGAAAAATTCAAAGTAATATACCAAAAAAATTGAAAATACTTTTCATAACAAACGAAAAACAAAGGGATCAAAATTGTAATCAATTTTTGACAGAACTGTTTTTCATTGGAGTGAAATGAGATTTACTCAGAGAAAGCCAAATGAAAATTACCGTTAACACGCAAATAGATTAAAATTAGGTAAAAGTTGGATAAAGAGAAATAATTATAGCAGGTGGACAATTGGATAAGGGTAATACGTGGTGAATTCAATAAGTTTCCAGACTTTTTTGTATGGGCATTTAAAATTGCCGTCGTCTCTTGACCAAAGTTGATTAGCTAAAGGGTTAGGGTTAAGGTTACTATGTTGATGTTTTAAGGGAGTTCAGCCAGAGATTCCTAGGGAAGAAGCCAGCACTCTTCAAATCGGGTCAGTGGCATTTCCACCAGGACAATGCACCAGTCCACTACTCCATGCTTGTCACAGACTATTTGACCAAGATGGGCATCAAGACAGTTCCTCACCCTCCCTTTAGTCCAGACCTTGCTCCCAGTGACTTTTGCTTATTCCCTAAGTTCAGAGGCTGTCGTTATGAGACAATTGAGGAGATGAAAGAGGCTGTGACGAAGGTTATTGACACGCTCACACAAGAGTACTTCCATGAGGCCCTCAAAGGGCTGTTGGAACGGTACAACAAGTGCATTGCAGTCGGAGGAGATTACTTCGAAGGTTACTAGAGTTTCATGTGTGTACTATCAATAAAAGTACCCATGCAAAAAAAGTCTGGAAACTTATTTAATGATCCTCGTATTTACTAATGACTCAAGAATTTACATTGGCCAAGGCTGGAACTGTTATCTGGTGCCTCTAAAAAGAAACATGTAAATATGACATCCACATAAATATAACAAAACGGCGTTTATGATATGGACTGCATATCATTTACGGGATATGAGTTGATGGCAATCATTCCTGAACAATAAATGTACGTGTGTACGTTGAAATTCAGGATAATTATCTCATTCCATCGATAAAATATTGGTCTGATGTTGATGGAATTATTTTTCATAATGATAATGCATCTTATTATAGAACAAAAAGGATTTAAGGCAAATAGAATCAATAACAATGCCAGTGAACAGTTCATCCGTAAATCAAGTTGAAATTATATGTTTGACATTTTTATCTGGTCCAGGAGAAAACTCCATCCGCCAAAAATGATATTTTATATGAGAACCTTGGAACCACTTTGATGAAGAATATTGCTTTAGATTATTGGCATCCATTCTTGATGTGGACCTAAAGTCGGTACACAGAAGGAAAACACGGAACACGGTTTCGAGGTAAGAAAGATATAACAAAAGTTATAAAGGTTAGTGTCCAATAGTGGAAGTCGTACTTCTTGTACTACTGCTACTACTTTTATTTCTGCGTATATTACACAGAAGCCACAAGGCCTTGAGGTTTTGGGGGAGGGGAAGGGAGCGGTCATTCTTTTCTATATATTCTAAGGAGACCTAGCTAGCCACATTTGCCGACCCATTCAGCAGTACAATATATAACCATTCATCCATCGTCATATGCGCAGCAATCACCAAAATACCACATTTGCTCTATGAAGAAGTCCTACTTAAAATCCCGAGATTGATGAATGATTTTTATTTACAAGTATGATTTATTTACAATGAATGTGATGGGAATGGGAGAAAAAACCCCGAAATATATACAAAAACAAAGGAAAAATCCCCCGTTTAGTTGCCCTCCCATCCCCCCGTCTATAAAAATTGGAGGCCGACTGTTTTCCGGGTCGAAAAAAACCGGAAACAAGCCGGACCTACCCTAGGTGGGGCAGGAATCCTAATCTACAGGGGTCAAAGAAATAAGGGCTTGGGCGTGGTATGGGTGGATACGACCAGGTAGTATGATTTTTGAATGTTCAAGATCTTCAATAAAAAGCGGACTGGGATACGGGTTGAGGTACAAAAATAATGGGGATGGGGAAGATCTTGAGAACTAACGGCTAGATGACGGGGACAATGACTCTCAAACATACTGCTAACTAGGTTTCAAGGGGAAAAAACAATCCTACTTACCAGGGATGGGGTCCCTAAGGACCCGTACCGTAGACGCCATGAGCCGGCAGAGGAGGGAAGGATGACTCCAACGTTGCCCCCTTTCGCACGACCAGGCTCGCTGCATGCACCCACCTTTTGCTGAATGTTATGCGATCCAAGCGTTATCTATCGCATCTGATTTTGACCCTCAGCTGATGCCGAAAATACAAAACCAGATCACGATGAGAAAAGTTTGCATCGTCATACAATCCCTTGTTTTGCGTCGTCCAAATCACCATTCTAGCTACAGCTAAGATCGCGAGAAACACCACACGCTTCTCACCCTGATACGGAGGAAGAACGTTGTCCACGACGTAACCAACGTCGAGCAGCACGAGCTGTTTGGGTTCGATGCGAGCCGTCCACTCGCCGACGTGATCCCAAAACGGGCGAACTCGCTCGCAGTAGTAGAAGGCGTGCTCAGCCGTTTCTTCCAAACCACTGGCGCAGCGAGCGCAATCGGGCATGTCTGCCAGGCCCGCTTTGTAGTTCAAGCCGACAAGGGGTAACGCATTTCGAACAAGTCGCCAGGTGAGCGAGAACTCAGAGTTGTTCAAGAAGCTCGATCCTGGCGCCCAATTCCCGTGAGAGCGAATCTCCTCCGTCGTCCAGCCACGCCGCTCGCTGAGAGGATCAGAAGCGGAACCCACCACTAGCTCCCGATATAGTTCTTTTCGAGGCCGTGAAAGGTCACTGGACCCAAGAAGGTTACGAAGGGCCGTTCGGCACTCGCGGACAAACAGTGTTTCGCCCAAAGGCCTACGTCGACCTTCAGCCTTTGGGTCTGACTTTAGGCGAGGAAAAGTCCGACTCGCCTTCAGTCTCCACACTGCGTCCCCCGTCAAGGCTCTGCCTAAGTCAAATTTTTATGTCAATGTATTTCATATTTTTTTCATTAATATCAGATTATTCAGTAATATTTTTTTCTGTGTGGCTTGTAAAAAATTTACCGTTTATTTAAATAATTTAATCTTGTCTGTTTAATAAATATATTCAACCAGAATATTTACCTATTAAAAGAAAAAATTTTTGCGTCTCATCTCTTATAAGATTATTTATTACTAAATGAAAAACATCCTATACGTAGAATTTTTTTTAATGAAAGAACTACTTCCCAATCGGTAGATTGGTAAAACCTTCTTTTCCTATTCTGATTTTCGTTATTTTGGCTTAGAATACTGATGGAGAAAAACTTCTTGCAAAAAATCTGTTCTTGATATAACACTAAACTGTATATAATGGTGAAGCTCCAGTTTTAGAGATCTAGGGATTACACGTTCATTGCCATTCCTCCAAGGTCGACTCGGAGTTAGAAGAATAGTAACTATTGGTGTCCTATATATGGGTCAAAAAGATCTGCTTGTAAACAATTTTAAATAGATAGGAATACCTGAAACTATATAACTGTATATTATTTGTATTTAAGATAGTAATTTGAGGCAATATCTTTTCTAATGGTTGGTTGTTTAGATTTTATGGCATATCAACCTTTGTACGTTATTTTATGACAAATCCATTTTTACACAAATAATCAATTCTATTTCAAACAATTCAGCTTAGCATGAATACAGAGTTTGATTGTTAAAAACATTTCTATTTCAAGCTATTCAGTTTAGTCGAACAGTTCTATTTCAAACAAATTAGTTTAGTATAAGTACGTTGTTTAAATATCAAAGCAGTTTTATTTCAAGTAATTCAGTTTAGCATAGGTACGCAGTTTAGTTCTATTTGACCTATAGATAGGTCCCTATCAGGTGCTACCACTCCGGGCCGGAGTGGACTTGGTAGCGATGTCAATGAAGGGGTACTCCACATTCCCCAAAGCTCCAACATTACTGGAAACACATCAACAAATTGTTTAGTGTCATATCCTGGTCACTCGTTAGGAGGGGGTCTCAACCCTCTGCAGAGGTGCAGTCGGAGTATTTTTTCTTAGAATTATTGTTATTATTAGTTGCTTGAAACCATATAACTGTATAAATACTAATATTAGATAGGAACACTTTAAAGTATACAATTGTGTGCAAATAACTTGTATTAGATAAGAATATTTCATAAATTATAACTGTGTGCAAAAAAATTAAGAAACAACCTCTCAAAAATCTAAGTATAAACGTAAAATGTATGCAATTCCTATACATCTAGGCTTAAAAGACGGGTTGACATGCCATTAAAATCAATCAATCCATTTATTGTCATGTTCCCCGAAAGACGGTTTAGAATAACTATTACTTTTTTATAATATGAAGTATTGTCAATTATAATGATGTTTTAATTAATATCTTAATTAATCCTTCTCTTATATTCTTTAAATCTTAATTTTATTTTATATGCATCGCAACTATTCAACCTATTATTTTATTTTTATTCACGAAAAAATAATATAAAGCGTCAACAAAGGTATAGAATAATAATAAACAGCACTCACCTTTACAAGCCAAAAGTAACATAGCTGCCTCCTTTGAAAGTAATTTACAAAGCTCTTTGCTTTGATGTGGCACAAGGCCGAATGAATGGGGCACCCAATGAGACTCGAACTCACTCGTGTAGGTTCGCTAGTCTAGCTTGCTAACCATTACACCACCAGAGGTGCCCTAGCTACCTCCTTTGAAGTAATTTACAAAGCTCTTTGCTTCGATGTGGCACAAGGCCGAATGAATGGGACGCCCAATGAGACTCGAACTCACTCGTGTAGGTTCGCTAGTCTAGCTTGCTAACCGTTACACCACCAGAGGTGCCCTGGCTGCCTCCTTTGAATTGTAATTTACAAAGCGCTTTGCTTCGATGTGGCACAAGGCCGAATGAATGGGACGCCCAATGAGACTCGAACTCACTCGTGTAGGTTTGCTAGTCTAGTTTGCTAACCGTTACACAACCAGAGGTGCCCTGGCTGCCTCCTTTGAAAAGCTAGCCAGCTAAAGCTCACCCTTTTTATTGATGAGTGTCTGAGCAGCATGTGGATTGGTTCAATTTACAAGAATGGACCTAACCAACACATTTGCATGAGTGGTGTCCATTCATCTACTTATTATTTTATTTTGGACACCACTCTACATGAGCTAACTAATATTCTACAATAGGAACAAGGTCGTTGCAAAAATCTAATTAAGAAAACCTATTGCCATTAAAAGTTGAGTTGAAAAAAGCTTGATATATTTGACTAAAATAAACATTGGACTTATTTCTGAAAACTTACATGTTCTACAAACCGATCTTTATCTTCAGAACGATTTTGTATTTCTGTACAAAAATTACGACGCGGGGTTTGCTTCTTATCAATTAAATTTTGCATTAGCTGTAATTCACGAGGAATCATTTTCAACCGTTTTTGTAAGTCTTTCCAGTCGGTTATAGAATTTGTAACTCATGATCTGATCTTCGAGTAAATTTCTCTGGGGTTTATCGGTAACTAGCCCAAACATGCTATCATTGTTTTTCAGATACAAAAGATCACCCAAAAAGTCCGCGACTCACTGGTCCCGTAATCTGATTTGAACGTGAGGGCGAAAATCGTGTAACGCGTCTTGGGTAGGAAATCACCTAGCGGAACTCATCCCTGTCCAGTTCTCAAAATGATTTAAATTCAGAATTTTCCCTCAGTTAGACCGGTTGCTATATCAAGCTTAAAGAATCTAGTCTGCCCTACTATTTATTAATAACTACAGAGAGAATAGTTGGATTTATACCTTTCGTAAAGGTATTAACTCTATGCAAAATGCAAACAGTATCGTTCTGGATTTGAACTCGGATAGCCAAGTCTACTTTTTCGACGAATTTTGTATTTCACAGAAAGTTTGTAGAAATATAGGGCAGATAGAGTCATCAGTCTCAATATAGCTTCGACAAAGAATATCAGTCAATAGTCATATTTGTTTACTAACAGCATCACGTTATCCGAGGACAAGGGAGATGACTCTTACATCTCCTGTCTTTCTCTCCTGCATGTAGGCAAGGCTATATGAGGAGTGGACAACTTTTTAAGGACCACCCCTAAGATAGAACTAGAGGAATTTTTGTTGGTATTTGGTGGGCGTGCCGAGGGTGGGTTGATGAGCTTCTAATTGGGTGGCTCATTGCTACGTGAGCATCATCAATGGAAGATATTGGAAGATTAGGACGTATGAGCGGGACATTACAGGCGGAGCTTATGAGTTCAGATATTGCACTGGGCATGGCGGTGGGCCCGGCTGTGACCTCCAAATTTATCCAGAAACAATGGTTCCTAAATGTAATCCTGCACGCCGAGCGATGTATAAATATTGGCCTGATAGATGATTTGTTGGTTGGTTGTTTTGTTTTACGGCATATCAACCCTTTTCGGGTCATTTAACGCCGAATTAAATTTCAAACAATTCAGTTTAGTATAAGTATAGATTTTGTTTACACACAGTTAAACAGTTCTATTTAAAGAAATTCAGTTTAGCATAAATACACAGTTTCAATGTCAAAAACAGTTCTATTTCAAACAATTTAGCTTAGTGTAAGTACGTGGTTTCAATGTCAAAACAGTATTATTTCAAATAATTCAGTTCAGCATAAGTACATAGTTTAGTTCTATTTGGCTCATTGATAGGATCCTGTCATGTGCTACGACTCTGGGACAGAGTGGACCTGGGAGCGATAGCAATGAAAGGGTACTCTGTATTCCCCCAAACTCCTTCATTATTGGAACCATACCATCAGATTATTTAGAGACATATCCAGGATACTCGTTGGGTGAGGGATCTCACCCCTCTGCCGAGAAGTAGTCGGTATATTCAACAGCCAGAGCTGACTGGAGAATGTCTCGATAAATAACCTACATGTGTTGATGTGCCATAAAAACAAACCAGACCAAACCAAAGTAAACTAGTATTTTTCTTTTATTTGATCATTGCAGCAACCTTTTTTTTTTCTTTTTTTTTTTTTTTGTAGACTCCTTATATTACTACAAACGGAAGAATAATAGAATAATTGCCTGAATAGTTGCGATAGAAATCAAATAACATTGATTGACGACTGAAGAGACCAGGGTATCACACGTGCTTTCACTCGTTGTATGATGAATATATATATATATATATATATATATATATACCAGTGGTAGAGTTTAGGCCTCTACCTACTGTGGTTGTTGGTTCGATCTCCAGTGGTGGAGATTACGGTGTGTACTACTGATGAGACCCAAAAAGGTCAAAACTGCTGTTCAGTGTTCCGTATGTCGCACGTAGGTGTTTGCCAGATTTTCTAGTCATGATAATTCTAATATATCATTCATTCCTCCATTTAAATAAATATAATATAATTTCTTGCCCATGCGGTAATGTTGTGAAGAATCATAACTCCGACTTGTGAAAACGTAGCCCTGGAGGTGGCCGTGTCCTCTGTAGGGAATACGTACCTTCAAGACACATTAGGTCAAGTGGTTGCGCATTGTCACTATGACTAGTTAATTCGGCATCGCTTATGAGTGACACGAGCCGGTGTCCCAGTGGTAGAGTTTCGGTTCGATCTCCGGTAGTGGAGATTACGGTGTGCACTGCTGATGAGACCCAAAAGGGTCGAAACAGCTGTTCAGTATTCCGTATATCACAAGTAAGTGTTGGCTGGATTTTCTAGTCATGATAATTTTAATATATATATATATATATATAATTCAGGAGGCGCTCATGGTGTGATATACATCGTCTACGAAAATGAATACGGTGACTCGTGTTCAAATCATGGGCAAGGCTACATGTATTTCCGATAGCAAAGATAGGAATCCAACTATTCCTCTTCTATTTATGAGTAAGTAGTTGAACAAATTTTGCTCTTTAACCTTAAAATGATAGACGTTATAGGAGAAGAAAAACTTGTTAAAATCCGCTTAACAATTGGCCTTGGGTCGTATCCAGTTCGTGCGGAAGTGTTAATCATATACGATGATCATTAAATAAGTTTCCAAAATTTTTTCGTATGGGCACTTTTATTGATAGTAAACGCATGAAACTCCCCTTCGAAGTACTCTCCTCCGGCTGCAATGCACTTGTTGTACCGTTCCAACAACGTCTAGAAGGCCCGAGGAAAGTCCTCTTGTGTGAGCGTGTCAATAACCTTCGTCACAGCCTCTTTCATCTCCTCAATTGTCACATAACGACAGCCTGTGAGCTTACGGAATAATCAAAAGTCACAGGGAGCAAGGTCTGTACTATAGGGAGGCTGAGGAAGTGTCTTGATGCCCATCTTGGTCAAATATTCTGTGACAACGATGGAGTTGTGGACTGGTGTATTGTCCTGGTGGAAATGCCACTGGCCCGATTTGAAGAGAGCTGGCCTCTTCCCTAGGAATCTCTTCCGGAACTCCTTTTTTTTGTGACTATATTAATATGTATATACGTGGGGAATTCAATAAGTTTCCAGACTTTTTTGTACAGGCATTTGAAATTGTTGTAGACTCTTAAAAATTCACTATCTTATTGCTATACATCTTATGAGATGACTGACCAATTTTTATGATTTCAGATTCAAATGAACAGCTACAGCAGCAATTGGAATGCACCCTACTAAAGTCTGATTGTCACAGATGGTGAATTTTAAAAATGCAATCTGGACGTGAGCACACTTAAGAAGAACGATATGCAATAAAATTGTGTTTTAAACTTGGAAAAAATGCCGCAAAACGTCTGCTTCAGACTGCTTTTCAACCATGTTGCATGAATCGAGCATCAGTTTCTGAGTGGCATAAGAGATTCAAGGGAGGCAGGGAGTCTGTGAAGGATTATGAGGGGTGTGAGAGGAGTAAGGAAGTCAATACACCAGAGTTGATTGGCCAAAGAGATAGGGTTAGGGTTATTATGATGAGGTTTTAAGGGAATCCAGGAAGAGATTCCTTGGGAAGAAGCCAGCTCTCTTCAAATCGGGTCAGTGGCATTTCCACCTGGACAATGCACCAGTCAACAACTTCATGCTTGTCACAGACTATTAGACCATGATGGGCATCAAGACAGTTCCTCAGCCTCCCTATAGTCCAGACCTTGCTCTCGGTGACTTTTGGTTATTCTCTAAGCTCAGAGTCTGTCGTTATGAGACAATTGAGGAGATGAAAGAAGCTGTGACTCAGGTCATTATTTAATGATCCTCGTATATATATATATATATATATATAGGCAAAAAAATTCACTTTTTTGGTATCACACGAAAAAGGGAATTGCTTTTTTCGTCTTTATGTAAAAGATTTTTTAGCACTACACATTGAGTGTTGATGTATTGTTAATCCTAAATTACTCATACGCCAATAGCCGTTTGTATTGAGGATTTATATTGGATAATCCTACTTCCTTGGATTTCCTCCTTGGATCATATAAGGAGAGAATATATGTATACGAAGAGAAAATTGACACGAGGAATTATATTTGTTTCATGACTAGTTAATTGACACGAGGAATTATATTTGTTTCATGACTAGTTATTTTTTTATTACTCTCAATTAGTTTCAACCTTACATAATCATCTGGGGAAAAGGGTTTTGAAAAGCATTCCAAGAATTGATATACGTTGGTGGGCTGAAAAGTATATATGATTGCGTCATATTTGCTATTGATGGCATTTTTTACCAATTGGATCCAAACATTGCCACAGTAACAGAAGACGTATGTGGACCACAAGAGAGACTATCTTGAAAAATGAATTTCATTTGTTCCTGATTTCTGAGACTCTGGCCCATTGGTCAATTGAGTAGAATGTTCACCAATGCATCGGGAAACCGGGTTTTAATCCCAGGTCGAGTCAAACCAAAGACTCAAAAATTGTACTTGATACCCTCTTGCTTAACACTCAGCATTTTAAGCTACGGATAAAGTGGAGCAATCAAGGGAAAGGAGTAGCGCCTTCCCCAATATCTCGGTAGAGTAGCTAATGATAAGGGAGCCTTCGGGCCGCCCTCGACTACGTTCGCCAACTTTACCTTAACATATATATAGTTTGTGTTTGTGTGTGTGTTTAGGTAGCATATCTTCTTGTAGGGCTATTTTATTAAATGTGAGAGATACAGATTTGAAGTTATTATCTTTATCAGTTTTTGCACGTTGGAGGGCCATTTCAGACAACTATCTACTTTTCGAACATGAAAAGATTAACAAAAACTCACATCCAAATCCTTGACTGTCATCTCTAATAATACATATATATATATATATATATGTGTGTGTGTGTGTGTGTGTGTGTGTGTATCCATGGTGAGATGAAATTATATTGATTTTATACTATCATATATATATATATATATATATATATATATAAATAAAAATGTAAATGTTTGTTACTAACCGATAATCTCCAGTTTTATAGCACTGATTGGTTTAAAATTTTCAGAGAGTATTTTATTCGAATTCAGGATTGTTTTTATATACCTATTATTTTTGATTAGTCGTTTTTCTCCGAGAAAAGCTGAACGCGAATAATGATGGAAAAAATTACTTCTATTTTCCAAGAATTTGTAGGGAACGAATAAATAAATAAATAAATCTAAAATTAGAAATAAAAGAAGTAAATAAATAAATAAAAAGAAAACAATTAAATTTGCAGAAAACTCTCAGATATCCATAACGGGAAAAGGGGATGACGCATGCGTAAAAGAAAAAAGGCTTTCGTTTTGATAAAGGGAGCAAAGCATTCTTTCTCTTTCAGGCAGGGTCCGTCGAACCAACAACACCATTTTGCTGTCTAGTGTTTTGGGCACCACGCATACGTCTTTGGTAGCAGTCCTCTCTCTATCGGTCAGCATTATGCTGAAATATACAAGACCCACGAATGAACTGTAAACTAACTCTTACCGGACTTTGACAAAACTTCCAAAAGAAAACTAACCCTTATGGAAGCCCAAAATACCAAATGCGGACACATACATACATGAAACGAATTAATGTATTTTTGACACCTTAAACTGGGGGATTCAACCATTTCAATGTATTCAGGAAAAAACCCTCATCCACGGAATGGTTGTTGAACCCAGTAAATAAAGGAAAATATAAAAGAAACGTCTCCGTCTCTTATCTATTTCTATCTTTTCTTTTTGTATATTTCTTTTGGGACTTTCTTTGGGCAAGGCATTGCGCCGGCCAGTCAACGTGAGGTAAAATAATATAACCAAAATATGGAGTCAGATATCTAACGGCAACACTGGCTTGCCCCTAACCCCTGATTCCTCAGCCACTCAAACCTCACAAATTTTACACGTGATTTTTTTCTGCTTTATTAGTTGACTTAAACAGAGACACTAAACTTTAAACAATATTTCGTTGGTTCAGTAGTAAGTAATTTTTTTTATTCTAACGAATTATTTCCAGAATATTTTCTTATATTTTTTCAACATTAACGAAAGACATCCATTAAAAATTTTTCTTTCTTAAACCATATTTCTTTGGTTCAGTAGTAACAAATTATTTACTAAATATTTTCTTTTCTTTTTTCAATATGACATTTTTTTCTCTTATTTCTTTCGTTTATTATTGACTCTAAACTTTAAACCATATTTCGTCAGTTCAGTAGTAACGAATTGTTTACTAAATATTTTATTTTATTTTTCTGTTTACATTCAAGGTAAAAAAAATTTTTTCGTTAATAAACGTTAGAAATATTAGAAACATGCATTTTCTTTTTTTTTTCCATTTAAACAAACTGAGCCACAGCAGCGCGTGGCCAGGTACAGCTAGTATATATATATAATTTAGTTTGCTATACGTACAAATAGAAAGTGCTCAAATTATTTGATAGAATATATACGTATGAGGATCATTAAATAATTTTCCAGACTTTGTTCGTATGGGCACTTTTATTGATAGTACACACATGAAACTCTAGTCCCCTTCGAAGTATCTCCTCCGGCTGAAATGCACTTGTTGTACCGTTCCAACAACTTGTCAAAGGCCCCATAGAAGGCCTCTTGTGTGAGCGTGTCAATAACCTTCGTCACAGCCTCTTTCATCCCCTCAATTGTCACATAACGACAGCCTGTGAGCTTACGGAATAAGCAAAAGTCACAGGGAGCAAGGTCTGGACTATAGGGAGGCTGAAGAAGTGTCTTGAAGCCCATCTTGGTCAAATAGTCTGTGACAACGATGGAGTTGTGGACTGGTGCATTGTCCTGGTGGAAATACCACTGACCCGATTTGCTGGCCTCTTCCGACGGAACCTCTTCCTGAACTCCCTTAAAACCTCAACATAGTAACCCTAACCATAACCTTTTGGCCAATCAACTCTGGTGTATTGACTTCCTTACTCCTGCCACACCTCTCAACATCCCTCACAGACTCCCTACTTTCCTTGAATCTCTTATGCCACTCAAAAACTGATGCTTGATTCATGCAAGATGGTCGAAAAGCAGTCTGAATAATTCCATACATTTCTGCGGCAGTTTAAAACAGAATTTTATTGCATATCGTTCTTCTAAAGTGTTCTCACGTCCAGATTGCATTTTTGAAATTCACCATCTGTGACAATCAGGTTTTAGTAGGGTGTATTCCAATTGCTGTTGTAGCTGTTCATTTGAACCTGAACTCCTAAAAATTGGTCAGTCATTTCATAAGATGTATAGCATGGTGAATTTTGAAGAGTCTACGACAATTTCAAATACCTGTACCAAAAATCTGGAAACTTATTGAATGCACTACATATATATATTGTATGTGTTAATATATATATATATATATATATACATATATATGTAGAAAATTGTCAGATTACAATCCTTTATTTACTCTTCATATATATATATATATATATATATATCGTCATTCATAAACAAACTGTTTCGTTGTATCACGATTCTTCAGTGTTGCCAGACGTGTAGGACGCTTGAAGCTGAGATCGAAACCCACCTAACTTTACGTGAGACTTAGTATCATGCCACTCAGCAAACACGCGCACATCGTCAACTCGGGAATTAGGACATTAAGTAGTAGCTTTCGTTTTGTTTACATTTATACCGGAACGGATACCAGAGTGCTGAATTCGTTCGAAGAGCTTTGCATTATGCGAGTGGCAGCTGTAAATTCCTAGAATGCTCACCCCCCGTGGGGTAGTATATATATATATATATATACTCCTCTACCCCTGTGGGGTTGAGCTCTCTATTGAGGGAAGTAATGGTGGCCAGTAGCGTAAAGCAAGGCTCTTCAAATGAATTGAACTCTCGGTAGCCGTTAAGCGGATATATGTCAACAAAACAAATGTGATACATAATCGTTTAAATTTCCTTCGCTTGCGCTGGTTTCCTCGTGAATGAGTGGTAGAATTTTGGATTTGCGTGTCCGTCAGCCAGGGTTCGATCCCATTTTCGATAATCTAGCCTGTCTAGCCATACTGAAGAGTTGTGATACAACGATACAGTCTGTCTGTAGTTGACAAGATATATATATATATATATATATATATATATATATATATATATATATATATATATATATATATTAATTCTATTGCAGTTCAATGATTAAAATCTTTAGAATAACAATCATCACTGCTCGTTTTGTAGATGTTATTATTTTTAGTATAAGTTTTTATTTGAATTTGGTTGGGTTTTATGGCATATCAACCATTGTAGGTTATTTAATACTAAATCCTATTTATATATTAAATAAATGATTTGTAAACACGTTTTGTTGTTGAAATTTTTAAATGAATAGGTCTCATTTTTGTCTCACACAGTTAAATGGTTTAAACTATTGCTTCGTAACACTAACAATTTCACACCAGTCATTTGTTTGCACACGGTTTAAATGTCAATCAGGTCTCTCCGACCCATAGATAGGACCTGATCAGATGCTACCACTCCAGGTCAGAGTGAATCTGGGAACAATGACAATGAAAGGATAATCCACGTTCCCCAAAGCCCCAAGACTGGAACCTCACCATCAGATGGTTTAATGTTGTATTTAGGACACTTTTGAGGGAGTCTTACCTCCCTGCAGCGATGAAGTCGGTGTATTCTACAGACCCAGATGAATAGACTAACTTTTATTTTAGTATATGCAATCATTTTAAAGGTTTTTAAAATCGGTCTGCATTCGACTCTATCTTAGATATTGCGAGCTGTAGAAGGAGCAACGTAAATTATATTTTTACTTTCTACACACACACACACGCGCGCGCACATATATATAGCATATTAATTTATCATGGGGAACACTGACATATATATATGTGTGTGTGTGTGTGTGTGTGTGTGTGTGTGTGTGTAATTTATTTAATGATAATATGCAAAGAAATAACACGCATTACGAGCACAAAGCCATTTATACAGCATTGCCCTTAGGCATTTGCTTATCGTAGCCTGTTATAATGCCTTTCAGTGTGAAAAGTTTGACCTATAATCAAAGACCTATTTGTAGGGTTCTGAAGTTACAACATCCTCTACTTGTTTATTGTGCAATTTGTAAACACAGCCTTTTTTGAAAATAACTATTACCAAATAGGGCCCTTACTGACGCGGCTTGGGGCCCTCTGAGATATAAATCCGGTCCCGAAGAGCAATGCCTAAAAACTCTAGTTCTCATGCACTAAGCAAAAGAGGAATACCTTTCAATGCTTATCCAAACAGACTCGATTACACGAACTCTTCCGCCGTTGCCCAAACTCACCAAATTGACGCGCACATACAAACGATGAACTGCCCCAACATGTAGTGGTGCCCTCGTATGGATTTAAACACGTCTACACAAGTATCCGTATTGCTTTATAAACAGACTGTTTCCATATGCTATTATTTACGTAAGATGTCTCGTCTTGCAACCCAACAATGCATGGCTTTCCTCTCAAGCAACTAGACAATTTAATACTGATACAATAAAGAAGAGAAGGTGCCTCACATATCCATGTCTATTCAGCAGTGAGTTCTATTCTCACCGGGTGCTCCATACTTGCGGTCTAATGTCAAATATTAGCAGTGATTAGTTTTTTGGGCTGCCTTGCTGGATAAAATGGTTAGATGGATTGTTTGTTTGTTTTTTCTTTTTTCTTTTTTGTTTAACGGTATATCAACTCCTCATGGGTTATTCAATGCTGAAAATTGATTTATTTGATTGTTGTTATAATTATATTTTCAAGGTTCCGTTGTATATTTTAAATTGCAATTTTGTATCTATATCTTGCTTGCACACATTCTATAGTTTGAAGTATTCCTATCTCATACAAATAATTCATTCACGATTATATGCTTTAAAGTAAGAATGTCTATTTGATAATATCATTTGTTTGCACAGTTATATGGTTTCAAGTATTCCTATCTAACACCGGTTATTTATTAGTAATGATACGTTTTCAAGTAACTCATAATAACAATCTTTGACAAAAACTTTTAACTTCAAGTAACTATTCTTTATAAAAAATATTTGCATATATTTAAATGATTTCAAGTATTCCTATCCAAATTAATATTGCCCAGTTGGCTGGGACTGTAGAATACACTGACTGCAGTTCTGCAGAGGGGTAAGAACCCCTCACCAATGAGTGTCCTGGATATATGACACTAAACAATCTGATGGTGAGGTTCCAGTAATGCTGGGGCCTTGGGGAATACGGAGCACACCTTCATTTCCATTGCTCCCAAGTCCACTCTGGCCCGAAGTTGTAGCACCTGATAAGGGTCCTATCTATGGGTTAAATAGAACTTATGCTAAACTGAATGATTTGACTAAACTGAATAGCTTGAAATAGAAATGTTTTTGACAATTAAACCGTACTTACATTTAAACTGCGTGCTTATGATAAACTGAATTATTTGAAATAGAATTGTTGTTTGATATTAAAAGTGTATTTACACTAAACTGAATTGTTTAACATAGGACTGTTGTGACACTTTACTGTGTAAACAAAATCTGTACTTACTCTAAACTGAATTAGAACTGTTTGAATAAACTGAATAGTTTGAAATAGAAATGTTTTTGACAATTAAACTGTGTACTCATGCTAAACTGAATTGTTTGAAATAGGATTGATTACTTACATAAAAATTGATTTGGCGTTAAATAACCTACAAAGTTTGATATGCCATAAAATCCAACCAACCAACCAAACTAATAATTTTCAAACAAATCTACTCAATGGCTTTCGCGTGACATTAAATTGCATCTGATGGTGTTGCTCTAGTCTTAGAATCTGGGGAATGAGGAATACCCCTTCATTGCTATTACTGTCAGATTCACCCAGACCGGGAGTGGTTATACTGTAACATACTCACTAAAATAGGACAAAGATATGAATATGTGAAATATACATAGGGAATCCGAAAAACACGAAACACTGACGACTCTCTTGGTTCAGGTACAAAACTTTTATTACCTTCTTTAAATTTAGGTTATCGACACGAGGAGAGAGAGACACAATTTTTCTATGCTGACTGTTCGTCCATCGTCAGCTCTCAACTCACTGACTCAACCAACGCGCCCGCACGCAAACCGCAGTCCACAAACTGGACTGACCTCGCCCAGGTCCGAAAAATCAACTCGTCCCGTCTAAGTCCAAATCTCAACTCACTGTTTTTATTCAAAATCACTAAGAATCCCAGCCCATCGCTTCCGGGCATGACGTCATTCACATCTCCAGTCACATTTCCTACCTGGAGTTTTTATTGAGACATCTATTATTGTCACATCCTCCGTGCGCGCGCGTGAACACCTGCGTTAATGTCTGCACCTACCCATGCACTAAGCCGAAAGGTTCTAAGCCTAACTAAAACGAAAGATAAGATCTATAAAACGAAAAATGATAATATAAAAAATATCCTTCCGCAATTATATAACACTATAACTCTAAGGTCCACTCTGCACGGAGTGCTATTACCTGTTAGGGCCCCATCTGTGGGTAAAAAAGAACAGCTCAATCATTTACGAAGGATGATTATAATTGGTTACTTAAAACTATTCAGTTGTGTGCAAATGGTTTGGAATAGAGAAGATTATTTGATAAATAAAATACAAATGCAGAATGGTAATACTTGAAACCAATTTAACTGTGTGCAAATAAATAATAAAACAAGATAGAATTATTACTGTTTGATAGAAATACGAGGGGCGTACGGTAAGTTTCCAGACTTTTTTCGTATGGGCACTTTTATTGATAGTACACACATGAAACTCTAGTCACCTTCGAAGTAGTGTCCTCCGGCTGAAATGCACTTGTACCGTTCCAACAACTTCTCGAAGGCTCCATGGAAGTCCTCTTGTGTTTGCTTATCAATGACCTTCGTCACAGCCTCTTTCATTTCCTCAATTGTCTCATAACGATAGTCTCTGATCTTTGGGAATAAGCAAAAGTCACAGGGAGCAAGGTCTTGACTATAGGGAGGCTGAGGAACCGTCTCGATGCCCATCTTGGTCAAATAGTCTGTGACAAGGGTGGAGTTGTAGACTGGTGCATTGTCCTGGTGGAAATACCACTGACCTGATTTGCTGGCCTCTTCCGACGGAATCTCTTCCTGAACTCCCTTAAAACATCATCATAGTAACCCTAACCTTAACCCTAACCCTTTGGCCAATAAACTCTGGTGTATTGACTTTCTTACTCCTCCCACTCCTCTCATCATCCCTCACAGACTCCCTGCCTTCCTTGAATCTCTTATGCCACTCAAAAACTGATGCCCGATTCAGGCAAGATGCTCCAAAAGCATTCTGAAACATTCCATACATTTCTGCGGCATATTTTCCAAGTTTAAAACAGAATTTTATTGCATATCCTTCTTCTAAAGTGTCCTGACGTCGAGATTGCATTTTTGAAATTCACAAGCTCTGACAACCAGTCTTTAGTAGGGTGTATTCCAATCGCTGCTGTTGTTATTCATTTGAACCTGAAATCATAAAAACTGGTTAATCATTTCATAAGATGTATAGCAATAACATATTGAATTTTCAAGAGTCTACGACAATTCTAAATGTCCATACAAAAAAAGTCTGGAAACTTATCGTATGCACCTTGTATATTGTTTATTGAAAACTCAACTGTGTTGAACTACAGTGAAAATAGAAAAGATAGCCTGGTATCTTTAAACTTGGTTTGGCAACCGGTCTAGAAGAAGGAAAACTCTGAAATCAAAAGAGATCTAGAGGGGATGAGTTCCGCCGAGCTATTCCAGCCCAGGGCACGCTAGCCGCTCAACGACCAAAGTAACAGGTTTAAACTTTTAGTGTCTGAACTAAAACCGCGGGTAACTGAAGATGATGGTAACAGAAACCGTGGACAAATGATCCATTTTAAATGATGTAGATTAGTGGTGTGAGGCTGGTGATACTTTTCTGATGCTGCTGCAGACGATGGTGGTAATTCGCACATTTTACACATCAACAAAATAATGAGAGATGCATAGTAGAAAGAAGTTAACATCTTTATTTGAAAGAAAAGCCTTGCAAGAATAGAAAGTAAAAAAAAAAACGATGACATACTGCATCAGTAAGAGATGGGGGGAGATGGGGGGAGATGGGGGGTGATATGCACACTTGCTGTGTAACAGTTTAAGCGCCACAGTAAACGCCAAATGGAGAGTCCGTCGATGAATGTTCTTGAAAAAACAGTCGGCAGGAAGCCGACAGGTGCTAGATTAATTATGCAAAAGTAATGAGAATCGTTGCGGCAAAATAGGAAATAGTTTTCTAACGGAAGTGCAGCTAAGGTGCAAGACGAAACCAGCGTCCCAACTTACCCGTCTGTGTACAATGACGACTACTCCGATGATTACACCAATATCAATGAGCTATGAAAAAAATAAAGAATTAAAAGTTCTAGAAAGTTTCAAAGACCCGCAATTCGGTTTTTGAATGGTTGTTTGGTTGTTTTTTGGATTTATTTTTCTTTGTTTTTTGTTTGTTTTGTTTTTTTGTTTGTTTTTTTTTGGGGGGGGGGCTTTTTTGGTTGGAGGTATTTAATCTCAAATTCTTATATATATATATATATACATATAATCTGTAAGCCAAAAGTTTGTAGATAGTATTATTTTTAAACGAGTTGCTTGAGTTTATTAGTCTGTATACAATCAAATAGTTTCAAGTATTGCTATCTAACTCCAATAATTCTATCAGATATCAATGATTTGTTTTCTTACAGTTAAATGGTTTCAAGTATTGTTATCTAACACTATTTTTTCTATTAATCAAATATTTCAGTGTAATATAGATTATTTGCACATGGCAATATGTTTTCAAAGTTACTAATAATGATAATCCTCAGTAAATTGTTAAGTTGTTGTTTTTTTTGTTTCTGTTTTATGGCATATCAATCTTTGTGAGTTATTTAATGCCAAATCCATTTTTATACAAATAAACAGTTCTATTTCAAACAATTCAGTTTATCGTAAGTGCACAGTTTAATTGTCAAACATATTTCTATTTCAAGCTATTCAGTTTAGTCAAACAGTTCTATTTCAAACAATTCAATTTAGCGTAAATTCAGTTTCAATGTCAAAAAATAAATCTGTTTCAAACAATTCAGTTTAGCATGAAACAGTTCTTTTTCAAGCAATTCAGTTTAGCATAGTTACACAGTTTATTTCTATTTAACCCTGTGGGAGCACTCGTGGTGTAAAGCCCTGATCTACGGAATCATAGTAAGCGAGTTCGTACTCCAGTCGCGCTATAACGTTCACTTTCGCACAAATACCATTGGGAAAGGTATGAACCCCCTAATCCTCCCAGCAATGGGTTAAGTAGCATCACTGCTTATCTTCTCGAAGTATGGCTTTGGCATTAAATAACCCACGAAGGTTGACACGCCATTAAACAAAGAAACCCAAACCCTCTATTTAACCCATAGATAGGACCCTATCAGGTGCTACCACTCCGGGCCATGGTGAACCTGGGAGCGATGGCAATGAAGGAGTACTCTGCATTTCCCAAAGATCCAGCATTACTGAAACCTCACCAAGAGATTATTTAGTGTTATATCCAGGACACTCGTTGTGGGAAGTCTTACCCTTCTGCAAATATGCAGTCGGTGTATTCTACTGCTCCAGCCGACTGGGCTTAATCCTTCGTAAAAGATTTAACAGTTCTCTTTGACTAATAGGTACTAGCAATCAGAGTCAGAGTGAACCAAGGAGTAATGGCAGGGAAAGAATACTCCTCATTCCAACTGCAAGACCTTAGTTTCTTCATCAGATGCTAATTAGTGTCGTATACTAGATATTTGTTGGGTAACGGATCATACCAATCTGCAGAGATACAGTCGACGTATTCAAAAGCCCCAGTCGATTGGATGGCTAGTTCTTGGAATCATATCAATAATAAATACACACGACAAAACTTGGACATGGCTAAGAAAAGGAAACTTTAAGAGAGAAACAGAATCCAGAATGAATACCTCAGAAGAGCCAGAAAACTACTCGAGACAAAACTCAATAGCAGAAACCTCATCAAAGGAATAAATACTTGGGCTGTACCCCTCGTTAGATATTCCGGACCCTTTCTCAAGTGGACCCGAGAGGAACTTAAACAAATGGACCAAAGGACAAGAAAACTAATGACAATGCATAAGGCATTGCATCCCAGAGACGACGTTGACAGACTATATGTATCTAGAAAAGAGGGAGGAAGAGGACTTGCCAGCATTGAAGACAGCGTTGACACACCCATACATCGACTAGAAAACTATATACAAAAACACGAAGGAGGACTCATTACTGCCAC
Source organism: Sepioteuthis lessoniana (assembly GCA_963585895.1). NCBI lineage: Eukaryota > Metazoa > Mollusca > Cephalopoda > Myopsida > Loliginidae > Sepioteuthis > Sepioteuthis lessoniana. The sequence continues at coordinate 95,108 of CAUZXS010004775.1, read as the reverse complement.
CAGACACGAAACTGAGAACACTATGAAAAACAGAATGACAATAACTAGGAAACAAAAATGAGAAGGAAAACAACTCTATGGCCGCTTTAAACGACTAATAAATAATATCTCACACGACAAAACTTGGACATGGCTAAGAAAAGGAAACTTTAAGAGAGAAACAGAATCTTTCCTAATTGCAGCACAGGACAACGCCATAAGAACGAATCATATCAAAGCGTGAATAGATAAGACGCAACAAAATAGCAAATGCAAGCTATGTGGCGACAGAGATGAAACCATCAATCACATAATAAGCGAATGCAGCAAATTTGCACAGAGGGAGTATAAGGCGAGACACGACTGGGTCGGCAAGGTGATCCACTGGGAAATGCGTAAGAAATTTAAATTCGACCATACTAACAAATGGTATATGCACAACCCAGCACCTGTCCTAGAAAATGACTCGCATAAACTCCTATGGGACTTTAATATACAAACGGATCACCTAATCCCGGCCAGGAGACCAGACTTAATAATAATAAACAAAAAAAAAAAGAGAACTTGCAAAATAGTCGACTTTGCTGTCCCGGCAGACCACAGAATAAAACAGAAAGAATGTGAAAAGAAGGATAAATACCTCGACCTTGCTAGGGAACTGAAAAAACTGTGGAACATGCAGGTGACAATTATACCAATTGTAATAGGTGCGTTTGGAACAGTAACTAAGGAATTACTAAAGGGACTAGAGGACTTGGAGGTTGGCGGACGAGTGGAGACCATCCAAACGACAGCATTGTTGAGAACTGCCAGGATACTAAGAAGAGTCCTGGAGACTTGAGGAGACTTGCTGTCACTCAGACTTCAGTGAAAAACCATCGGCTATCGCTGATATGAAAAGCTCTCAGAAGAAGAAGAAGAAGAAGAAGAAGAAGAAGAATTGCGTATTTTGATTTTCAAAACCTAGAACGTATTTTTTGACTGAACTCATCAAAATGACCACCTTGTCGGTAAGGTTCAAAATAAAGACCAATAAGACCCCCTCCCGACAAAGAAAGAGATGCCCTGTGTATGTCACTGAGCTTATCTGATGGTGAGGCTCCAGTTCTGGAGTACTGGCAAGTATAGAATACCTCTTGATTACTATTACTCCCAGATCAACTCCGAACTGAAAAAGTAATACCTGTTAGGGTCCCATCTATAAAATCAAGTAGATCTATTTAAAAATCGATCATATTTGATTGTACTATGTGCAAAAAAATAGAAAAATACAACACTACAAAAATGTTAATTTGAACCTCCAATGAACACGATTCCATAGTCCTTAAACACCATTCAACTTTAGCAATAGCTTTAACCTGTTACTATATGTTTCTTGTATGATACACTGTTAAAGAAATAAACAAACCCCAACTAAATATTAAAATGTAAAGTCCATAAAATTTGGTCCGGCAATTTCCGATTTAGTTTCCTGGTATTTTAAGATAGTAATTATAGTAATTCATGTTATCTCCCATACATTTTTTCTATCGCAGAGTCTCAATGCGGTAGAGTTTTCAATAAATAATATATAACGTTCCACGAAGAATAATGAAATCCTGCCATCTTTGGTTTTCAAATAGCTACGTGGGAACCGCACATGGACATTGCGTGTGTCTAGAACGAATCCTGGAAGCAGCACCTTACAGGATAGCACTCTTATGGCCACAACTGGAAACTAGGAGCGAATTCATAAGCAACGTTCTACTATGGACTCGTATGCATGGACTCGCCAGTGTTATTTTACAAGCAAAAAATTACATTCATCAGCTTTTTACGGACATTGGGTGCTCTTTTCATGACTTACCAAGAGCGATGGTAGATAGGGACGGATATGAGAGAGAGAGAGAGAGATAGGCGGGGGAAATCAGTGCATTAGTTGACTTTGCTAGTGTTTTCTGAGGTTTTGAGAATCATTAATCCACATATTTTCTGGACAATCTATTGTCGTTAAGTCCGGTCGGTGGAACTTAGAATAATCCGAATCAATCTCCTACCGTGGGAGTATTACACCCCCCCCGAAAAAATGCCCTGGATATGTTCCAAAATGTATTAGATGTTTAGTTCTGGAGATCTACAAAGTATTGGCATCCAGTTATTTCAACTCCAAGGTCCCCTCTGACCAGAATTGATAGAACCAGCTAAAATCCTATAGACGGGTCAAATAGAACCGTTCAATCAATCAAATAGGATTATAATGATTAGCTACTTGAAACAATAAAACTGAGTGAAAATGATTTGTATTATATAGGAATACTTGATATCATATCACCAGTTACGCCGCCTGGTGCGCAGCGGGCTTCCAGGGTGCCAAGTCCACCAGTTTAAGCCGGGCGCAGACGTTGGCTGTGGTTTGACGAACGCTATTTAATGCCACAGATATCACCAACTCCCAAGCAGAACAAATTTTAAAGCAACTAGATGAGTTCTAAATGAATTATTAAAAGTCACCATAGCTAACTGGGTAGCTTTCCCCCTCAAATACAAGGTTTCCGACAAACACAATTCTTCCACAAGAAAATAAAGACTCTGAACTGCCGTGTTTGAGTTAACAGGATTAATGACAATATTCTTTTATTCCATAAAAGAAAAAAACAAAGAAAACAAAACAATTCAAGTAAAAGTCAGGAATGAGAAAGTCTTTCTGTATCCCGGAGGATCCTCCTTTAAAATATCCGTATCTTGGACTAAACCCCTTATAAAATATCTGTTAATGGCGGAAGGTGAGAAGGTAGTTCGACAACGGTAGACACGGTCCGCTTTCCAGCAGACTGGGATTTAATGGCAGAGCTCGCTCCAAATCTCAAGTTAATCATTTCAGTATGAATGCAGCAGGATAAAGTTGAATACATTTAAATTGTATGGTCACTTACTTGAGTTTTGTGGAGTTTATTCTCTTCTCGTTGACAAGTCTTTGCTTTGGGTATTCGTTTAACGAGTCTTCCCATACCCCGGAATGCCAAGTACATTCAGAGGATAAGCTTCTTCCATTCTTTGCGTTCTCTGCACGGCATTGCTTTGGAATTTGAGTTTCTTTCATATCCCCAAATTATGTTATTGGTTTTTCAACAAGCAAAGGCAACTCCTTGTGCGTCTTCATCTTTTAACGACCACATGGCAACTAACTTAGTTTTCATAGTTTAAAAATTCTCCGCGTGTTGATTTTTTGGCGGGCTCTTCCTCAGTACCAAATATAGTCGAGGGGTCTGCCTCTTCGCTGACAAATACATGGCTAATAGTGAGTGAGGTCCTCACATGCCTATCTCACCTTGTAATGATAGAGAGAGTGGGAGAGAGAGAGATAGCCGCTCTCCAAAACGCTATCCTGTAATTCTTGCTTACTACTATCGTCCACTGACGGTCAAATGTATTAGGGTGTCATATTTCCTCGTCACATCATACGCAAAAAAAACAAAAAAAAAAAAACACCGAAGAAAAAACTGCACACGTAAATATGAACGTACGATTCCCGTACTTCTAGGCATAAAATAACCATAGACCGTGATATGCCGTTAAAATCAACAAATCAATCTAAGCAAAAACAGTTTGTTTGTCTGTCTGTCTTCTATGGACAATTAAACATATTACATAGAACTGCAGACCTTTATATATAAATATATATATATATATATATATATATATATATATATATATATATGAACACACCTTACACAAGCAAGCAACTCCTGATGATGGCTAATGAAGGGTCTGAAATATTGGGTAAGTCATCTACCAATTCCATCCTGAAGCTAAGACACTTATCAGGAAACTTGAAAGGATCTTAAATAAATTATATAGACAAAATTTGTCTTTATTATTTAACGAAACATGCTTAAATGAACGACTACTGCCAAACTATACCCACACATACACACACACACTCACACACACATATATATATATATATATATATATATATATATATATATATATATATATATATATCATTATGAGACTGACGCCCTGCCTACCGCGCTTCCGAGGGTAGGGTTTGCCAAAAGTCCGGAAGACCTGGATTCAATTCCAGGTCGTGTCATACCAAAGACTTTAAAAATGGTACTTGATACCTCCTTGCTTAACACTCAGCGATATAAGATATGTATCAAGGGTAAAGTGGAGCAATCCAGGGAAAGGAGTAGCGCCCTCCTCGGTGTAGCAGCTATCAAAAAGGGAGCCTTCTGGTCGCCCTCAACTACGGTCGCCAACTTTTCTTGTACTATATATATATATATATATCTGATCTGTGGGAAAGTTTGAGCGGAATATTTTTTTACTGTGGAAAGGGAGCTCTCATCGAGTGGCGGCTTCTTACAATAAGCAATAATGAGCTAGACAACTGTGATACGTGACTAATCGTACATGATTAAATTTTCCATACTTCGAAAAAAAGTATGAATTCAATATCTGACTGAGATAATAATTCACACTTAATTCATCATCAAATCATGCAAACAGCATAAATTTTCTTGATTCTATCTTTCCATGCGCCCCACTTATCCTGGCAGGTCCTCCAAACTAAATGCAGTGTCAGCTGAGAACCGAAGTAAATAAGTTCTTGCTAGTCGGTCAACACTGGCACGTCTGTGTGTAGGAGTCCATAGAATAACGTCACTTATGAGTTCGTCATTTTTTCTACAACAGTGTCACTCGTATAGTGTTCTTCTTACTTGGATGGTTTTTGAGATTGGAGGTAAGTAGTCGACGAGGTGTTGTTTGGTGGGGTGCTGCTCCTAGGTTTTGTTCAAAATAGCACGTAGCATTATTTTGTAGTTTCCTGTAACTTTTTCTCGATGCGTTTTGTTAGCATTATGTGGTGCATCCATACGGTAGTATTGACACTACTTATTTAAATCGGATATATCAGAGTTCGATATGATCGATAACCTATTGACAGTAGTCCACACTTTTGCTAGGCTATGTTAACATCACTTTCAATAGATGAGATATTGCTGCTGAGGTATGTAACCTTGTTGATTAAATTTAGAGCCCAGCCATTTAGAGTGGAGAAGCTCCTTCTTGTTTAAAACGCATGTACTCTATTATATTTGCGTTCACATGGAGGCCAATGCCTCTCACTTCCTGCTCTTGGGTATGCAGTAGGGATTCAGCTTGGGCAGGTGTATTTGCAAGAAGCATAGTCTGCGTCCCTCATAGTGAACCACAGAGTGAAAATAACAAAAGGAAAACAAAGACATGTACTTAGAGCTTGCAAGTGAAGTAAAAAAAAGCCAGGAATAGTTGAAAATCAGGGGGCCAGTCGAAACGATTCAGATTGAAGCATTGTTAAAATCGGCTACAATACTGAAAAGAGGCCTAAAGACTTGAGGAGACTTGCTGTCACTCCGACTCCTGTGAAAGACTTTTAACTAACACTGGAGTGAAAAACTCACAAGAATTAGATAATAATAATAATAATAATAATAATAATAATAATAATAATAATTACCGCGACCTTGCTAGGGAATTGAAAAAACTATGGAACATGCAGGTGACAATTATACCAATTGTAATAGGTGCGTTTGGAACAGTAACTAAAGGATTACAAAAGGGACTGGAAGATTTGGAAGTTGGCGGACGGGTGGAGACCATCCAAATGACAGCATTATTTCGAACGGTCTGAATACTGAGAAGAGTCCTGAAGACTTGAGGAGACTTGCTGTCACTCAAACTCCAGTGAAAAACCATCAGCTAAAACTGATGTGGAAAACTCTAATGAGTAAATAATTATTATTATCATTATTATTATTATAACAACGAAACCTTAAGAGAGTGGAGAAGCTCTTTCTCGTTTAAAACACATGTACTCTATTATATATGTGTTCCTATGGAGCTTGAAGATGGAGCAAATACTTCTGGAAGAGAGGCTTTTTTGCTCATACTCCTTCAATGATTCGACAGAAAGTTAGAGTCTGATAAGCTGTGGATCGATTTCTCCGAAAAGCGATCTAATTTTTCTGAAGAATTTTCTCGGTTTCAGGTTTGACACATTTGAGAAGCAGAACATGATAAACCTTAACATTATTTAATTAAAGTAAAGTTGGTGACCCAAGGGGAGGATGACCCGAAGGCTCCCTTTTCAATAGGGACGGCGCTACTCCATTGCTTGGATTACTCCACTACTCTTGATCCTTACCTTATAATGCTTAGTGTCAAGCAAGGCGGCATCAAGTACTATTTTTTGAGCTTTTGGTATGACTCAACCATGAATTGAACCCCAATCTCCCGGACCATTAGCGAACTCATTAGGTCAATGGCCCGGTCAACTATTCAATTAAATATTCCTGATTAGGTTTATAATTTGTTTTTTCAAGCTGGAGATATGAAATAATTACCTATTTTTATTGATTAGTTTGGATTAAAAATCCAGACAAAAATAGAAATGGTTAACTTGATAATTCACTTAATTATCACTCAACGGAAAAGATGTTTTGTATCATATTTGCTATTAGTTTATTTACTACTAAAACAATTGAGTGAATTTGGCAAATTCCTTGATTTTTGCAGGGTTAATATCAGTATTGCTGTCAGTCTTTCAAATACTTACATTAAGTATTTTTAATGATCATTCCTTCTGTATTATCCAGCAGGGCACAAGGGTAACAGATATAGGCGTTTGGTTGAAGAACTTCTAAGCATAATCATCTAGAGGTTGTTGGTTCAATCCTGAGTACTGGTAAAAATAACAAGGAATACTCGCTTGGAATTAAAAGCCCTATCGTCTGCGTCGGTAGAATATACCGACGGCGTCTCTGCAGTGGAGTAAGACCGCCCTGTTGTGGATCTGACACTAAACAATCTGATAGTGAGGCTTCAGTATGGCTGGAACACTCGAAAAATGGAGTACTTCTTCTCTGCCATTACTCCCAGGTACTCTCTAGCCTGAAGTGATAGCATAGATACTGCTCCGGGCCAGAGTGGTATCTATGGGTCAAATAGAACTGTTTGACATTAAAACTGTGTGCAAACAAATGACTTATACTAAATTGAAACGTTAGAAATAGAACCGTTTGATCATTTAACTGTGTGTAAACAACTGACTGATGTTTAATTAAATTGTTAATGATACATAGCAATACGTAGAACCATTTAACTTTGTTGACTTAAGCTAAATTGAATTGTTAGAAATAGAGCTGTTTGATCCTTTAACCGTGTATCTGTAAAAACAGGATTCAGCATTTAATAACCAACAATGGTTGATATGCCATTAAAGCAAAGCAAAGCTAACAAAGAGTATATACAAATACTTATGAACTAAAATACGAATCTTTTTTTTTATGTAAAGAAGTGACATTATCAGTGTCTGTGCATTGATTTGTTTTTATATATTTCGTACATTCTTGTTGATATGGAATTATCTCACCTATGAGATGTTCACATACATTGTTTTTTCTATTTAGCAGTAAATAAACTAATAACAGATGAGACGCAAAATATTCTTATTTCATCATTATCATCATCATCATGTCGTGCTGGTTGCATAGATATCCCTGACCCTCTCTCGCCACTCCTCCCTATCGTTCATTGCCTCAGGCAGGTCTTCTGGACAACATCCTGTATCCTCACATAGTTGCTGAATGTATGTTCATGCTGGTCGTCCTGCTTTTGCACGGCCATGTGTGGGGGTCCATAAGAGTACATCACTTATGAGTTCGTCCCTGCTTCTCCAGCAGTGTCCTGCATGTCTGGTTCGTCTAACTTGAATAGTTTTCGTGATAGAAGGCAGGTGGTCGTACAGTTGTTAACGAAAGCATGGACAGCTATCAATAGGCTATCGATTATATGGAAATCAGACCTAACCGATAAAATGAAACGCAGTTTCTTCCAGGCAGCGGTCGCATCGATACTGCTATATGGATGCACTACATAGACTCTAACAAAACGGCTGGAGAAGAAGCTAGACGGCAATTCTTATTTGATAGCTGAATATTCTGAGCTTAAGAAACATTCTTTACACAAACTAGATTAAAACAAAATATTGATTCTTCTTTTTTTTTATCAATGAATTCTATAATTTATCAAATATTCATTTAGATAGTCAAGTTATTTAATAATCCTGGCAAAAATTCCCAAATAAATCCACCAAAAATCCATCAACTGCAATTCGGAGAAAATTGGAAACAAGGATAAAAATATAGCATTAAATTAAAAAATCAATGGCTCTCTCTCTCTCTCTCTCTCTCTCTCTCTCTCTCTCTCTCTCTCTCTCGTCATCCGTCTCTATCGTCCATAGACCTTTGCAAGTCCTCTATACTGCTCCCAATAGTACTGATCTATGTAAGTTCTTCCTGGATGAATAACACTGACATGTGTATTTGTAGGATTCTAAAAGAAAACGCTGCTTCTGATTTCATTCTTACTGCTCCATCGATGCCCTAAATATCTTGTTTGTTTTACTTGCATAGTTTTTGAGTGAGAACAAAGTGGTTTTAAAACTGCCACTGTTTTATGAGGTGCTGCTTCCAGGATTTATTCAAAACAGCATGCAGCATCCTTGTGTAATTCCCATCAGTGAAAAATCCGATTTTATTTTATCAGAGAGATCAGATTTCAATTTGATGGAAAACCTGTCAATAGTAGTCCACGACCTTCCAATGCATATTCTTACATCGCTTTTAATAGATGAGATATTGATACCGAGGTTTGCTCAGTCGGCTGGGGCTGTAGAATACACCGACTGCTTCTCTGCAGAGGCGTAAGACCCTCCTAACGAGTGTCCTGATATGACAATAAACATTCTGATGGTGAGGTTCCAGCAGTGCTGAGGGTTTGGAGAATGTGGAGTACCCCTTCATTACCATCGCTCCCAGGTCCACTTTGGCCCGGAGTGGTAGCACCTGATAGGGTCCTATCTATGGGTTAAATAGAACTAACAGCGTACTTATGCTAAACTGAATTGTTTGAGTAAACTGAATAGCTTGAAATAGAAATGTCTTTGACAATTAAACCGTACTTACATTTAAACTGCATGCTTATGCTTAATTGAATTATTTGAAATAGAACTGTTTTTTACATTAAAACTGTATTTACATTTAACTGAATTGTTACATATAACTGCTTGAATAGTTTGAAATAGCAATGTTTTTGACAATTAAACTGTGTACTTATGCTAAACTGAATTGTTTTAAATAGAACAGATTATTTACATAAAAATGGATATGGCGTTAAATAACCTACAAAGGTTGATATGCCATAAAACCCAACAAACAAACAAACAAAGATACCGATGTATGTGAGCCGCTCGACTAATTTCAGCGACGTGTCACTAAAAGGGGAAATGGCATAATCTTGTTGAAAATAGATGATCTCTTGTTTTATCAGAGTTCACGTAGAGACCAATGCCTCCTGCTGCTTGCTCCCAGGTATGCAGCCGGGATTCGGCATAGGCTGGTGTATTTGCAAGAAACGCTGTCATAAAGATTAGGGACGGACAAATAAGTATAAATTCTTTTTTTTTTTCATTAACTTTTTCTCCAACATCGGGTTATTCCATAATGTTTTCTTGGGTAAAGCTTGGAAAATATCCCATTAATTAATTTAATCGGATTTGTTTTAGGTATATTTTATAAAATAAGAATGTTCAGCCATTTACATAAAATGTTTTGTGTCTTATGTGTTATTAGTTTATTTACTGCTATATAAGATACTTAAGTGTGGTAATTTAATAATCAGGGGTAGAAAGTTAAATGCATCTTTTGGAATTAAAATCCAAAATTGAAAGATATTGTGGCTTTTTAAATGTTTGCTTGCTTATGGCTACAAATCAGATTTTTAGAAGCCTTAATTATATAATTAGTCCAACTCCAGCGTTGGTTCGTTTTTTTTTGGGGGGGGGGGTATTAAAAAAAACATGAAAATATAAGAAACAATAAAATGGTCATCAATAGCTATGAGAAAAATCAGGCGAATCTTTCACGGAAGATTAGCATTATAGAATTAGCTTATCATTATTTCCTTCCATTTTGGTCTTATGCCAGACATTGCTAAGCTTCATAAATATCTATGAGCTACAAGTTATTTGTCTTGGAAAGTGAACTCTTTCTACCCATTTACATATGTGTGGCATTTCTTTGCCTTAGGGAAAATATCGGCCGAATTACCAAAGGTCATTTTCTGACCGAATTCAGTCGATTACGTTCAGTGACCTAGAAATAATAATCAGGTGTCTAGGGCCATTGGCTCATCTATGTAGGGATAAACAATAACGTGCCTAGAAAAGAGAGAAAAAAAACTCAATACAAAAGAAAGAAAGAAAGAAAGAAAGAAAGAAAGAAAGAAAGAAAGAAAAGGGGGATTAAAGGAGAACAAAGAAAATTAGCTGGAAAAAAACAAGGAGTTAAGAAAGAAAGAAAGAAAGAAAGAAAGAAAGAAAGAAAGAAAGAAACTGGAAAAGAAAAAGGGCAAAAGAAAAAGGGCAAAGGAAAAAGGGCAAAAGAAGGACAGGAATTAATCAGTAAATAAGAAAGAAAGAAAGAAAGAAAGAAAGAAAGAAAGAAAGAAAGAAATTTATCCGAAAACATTTAGAAAAGAATGTATTAAATTGAATTAATAGATTGAAAGAAACAAACAAACAAAAAGAAAAAAGTTTGAATAAAAAGTAAAGAAAAGGGATCAGAAAAGAAAAGTAGAAAGAAAGAAAGAAAGAAAGAAAGAAAGAAAGAAAGAAAGAAAACGATTGAATTTAAACTAAAAGAAGATAGGAATGAAAACGGAAAAAGAAAGAAAGAAATGAGAGTGAAATAGAAGGGATCCTTAAACGCCATTTAGTGAAATATTTCATGTGTGACTTGTGTTAGATGACTCTTCAGAGAATTAGATTTAGAACGATAAGCACCCACGTGAGGATATATTGGGATTATCCTGCTCTTATGTTTTACATGTTAATTTTATCCAGTTTTCTCAACATTTAACCATACGACTCAAAATAAAGTCCAGATAACTTTGACGAAGTATTTTTCCGAGTAGATTTATTCATTAAAATTATTATCTTAACTACTCATAGAAAATGCGTTATTATACTGTTTTTATAAGATCACCTACTTAAAAGTTTCATTCATTTTGCTTGTATTATATATTTTTGTCGAAAGTTGTAGGATCTAAATTCAGTTTAAAACGTAAGAGTATCTGGTAATAAATAGATATTACTACTTTATCGAAATTTCTAAGATGAAGCTTCAAGGTTTTCATCATTTAGCGTATTCAGACGATTATCTTCATGTTCACAACGTTTCAACAGATGTATCCTTCGTTCAAATGTTTCATGTCAAACTCGGGGGCCACACAACCTCAAACTGAGGCCTTTATTTAATTCCGTTAAGCATAACCAAGTACAAGTGTTTAGCTATTGTAAATATTCCTTGTTATTTTAACTGGTAGTCAGGATTGAACCTGGACCGTCTAGATGATTTCACTCAAATGTTATTTAACAAAACGCTTATATCCTTTATGCTACAAAAAACCTAATATTTTAATAAATACAATGGATTACTCAGTACTATCATGAACGATTTCTTTCCTTGGCTCATATTGTAATTTGCATTTTTTTAAATATATAAAAATTGCAATATGAGTGAAAGTAAAAATGAACTTATATAATATAATATAATATAATATAATATAATATAAACTTTAGTATAATATTAACTTTGATATAATATGAACTAATATAATATAATGTAATATATAATATGGAATTTAGTAATAATTCATAGTGTTGACATTAAGTTTATAATTCCCAAAAATTTATTTACCAGTCGGCTGGGGCTGTAGAATACACCGACGGCAACTCTGCAGAGGGGTAAGACTCTCCCCAATGATTGTCCTGGATATGACACTAAACAGTCTGATGGTGAGATCCCAGTAATGCTGGGGCCTTAGAGAATACGGAGCACCCCTTCATTGCCATCACTCCCAGGTCCACTCTGGCCCGGCATGGTAGCACCTGATAGGGCCCTATCTATGGGTTAAATAGAACTAACTGTATACTAATGCTAAACTGAATTGTTTGACTAAACTGAATAGCTAGAAAAAGAAATGTTTTTGACAAACCGTACTTACATTTAAACTGCGTGCTTATGCTAAACTGAATTATTTCAAATAAAACTGTTTTTTGACATTGAAACTGTACTTTTACTAAACTGTTTTGACATTTAAGTGTGTTTAAATAAAATTTGTACTTATTCTAAACTGAATTAGCTGACTTAGAACTGTTTGACTAAACCGAATAGCTTGAAATAGAAATGTTTTTCAGAATCAAACTGTACTTACATTTAAACTGCCTACTTATCCTAAACTGAATTGTTCAAAACAGAACTATTTTCATAAGAATGGATTTGGCGTTAAATAACCTACAAAGGTTGATATGCCATAAAACCCAACCAACCAACCAAAAATTCACTCTGTATTGTCCGATAGGACACACTGCGTAACGGATATAAGCGTTTAGTAAAAGAACTTCAAAACGTAATCATCTGTAGGTTGTTGGTTAATTCCTGAATACTGTTAAAGATAACAAGGATTACTTGCCTGGGACGTAGAATACAGTTTCCCCTGCGTGTATATCCAACGCCTCTTTGACAGAGTGTTTTCGGTACTCATTACTAAAGTAAAGAGGTTGGAACTTTCTACATATTTCCACTTCCATCTTTTTAACAACAAATGAATCCCAGTACTAACGAAGCTCTGAACGTGCTTATACAATAGATTATAAAAATGTATGACTCTTAGATTGGATTAAATCAAATTCGTTAGCAATGATTAGTGAGATAAGCTCATTAACCATCACGCCACGATGATGTTATAACTAATTAATTCCCTTTTACAGGAGTGTGGAAAAATTTTCCCTCCCTCACCTCTGTCTCCAGTTCTATTTATCACATTTTAAGCAAATGCAAGTGCAAATAAAACTCAAAAAAAAAAAAAAAAAAAAAAAAACAGGGAGCGGTTCAAAGCCTTAGAACACAAGATGAGGCATGTTGACCTAATTTGTAATGAAAGCAAAAGCTGTCTCGGGGTCAGTCGGATCAAGTCAGAGTTCAAAAGTGGTTTCAACAACGACTTCAAAGGAAGCAACGGAACCTGGAGCGAAACTTGAGCCAGCCAACTGCATAAAAAACTTTTCAAGAAAGGTAATTATTTATAAAGAGCAAATGTAACAAGTCTTGCAAATATACTTGCAATATATTGTTCAGATTCCGAAATTATTTCTTGTATAGTCACACCTCTTCACCTAAATTTTTCATTCATGTATCAAAGTTTGGCTTGGTTTCCTTGTTTTATGGTATATCAACTTTCTTGGGTTAGTTAATGCCAAATCCATCCTTCTAGAAAGACAGTTGTGGTACTATTTATTCCATAACTTGGGGTCAGTGATAAGGAGTTTTTAGTTTTTCTGTTCGATTTATGCTTCCGTTACTGTTACTAACAGCAATCATTAATCTTTTTTCCCGGGTATTAGTCTGAAAGCGAACGTAATTGCGCGACTGGAGTTCGAACTCGCTAACTAAAATGTCGCAGTCCACTACGCCACAGAGACTCTCTCCTGTGGCATCATGTCAGTTGCCTTTTTCTTACAGAATTCATAATATAATTCATTACGAACTAACAAAAGGTATTATTATATATTTCGTAACTAATATTTATCTCCCGCTAGGAATTATAATAGTCAGGTTGAGTGCTAACGCAATAGGATTTTTTTTAATGGTTAAAAAGGAATAATGACACCGTTTCTTAATGATCTTCAGACAGCCTCGTTTTGGTGGAGATTTTTGGAGCTAAGCAGATCGTAAGAAATTCAGTTACAAATTAGAAAACTAGGAGCTTGTTGAGTATTATGGTTGTTCTCATGAAAAGGCATAATTTTATTGCTAATTGCTTCACCATTGCAATAATAGGAAACGTATGAAAAGAAAAAGTGCCTCACTTTGACGTCCTTGCCATCACTGTGCAATCTCACCTCCAACCACCTTTTACCACTTACTCTTCCTTTTTCCCTCACCTCTATTATCAACCTCACACACTTCTTTTCATTTTTGATTCTTTGCCGTTTTTTTTTTGTAGGGGAATAGACGAGTTAACATTAGCCTACAAAAATAAGATCTCTCTGGTTTATTATCTGTGGGAAATCATAGCTTCTTTCCTTGATGTCCGAGAAACAAAGCGATTGTTGTCGTCTGTTCCCACAATCTTTTCAAGACCTTTTGCCCGTTTACTGAGCATTTTTCGCGCCGTGAATTGACTTCGTTTTTTTTTTTCTCTTTAAACTTATCCGATAAATTAGATTGTTCTATCGCAGAAGCAGTCAGATACCATTGTTGTTAACTCGGCTAACTTGTAAGACACAAGTACTCTAAACTTGTAAGACACAAGAACTCTAAACTTGTAAGACACAAGTACTCTAAACTTGTAAGACACAAGAACTCTAAACTTGTAAGACACTAGTACTATTACACTGTTATATGAGAGAGCACAAAATACTGTTGATTACATTCACTCATGTTCCCCTTTTTTAGCAATTTCTGAACATATATGGAATATATACATGAAAAGATTATAAATTTGGAACGGCATAATTAGAAAACGATATTCTCCTGTTAATATCAGGGGGAAAATTGACACCGTCCATATAAAAAGCCCTTTTAAGATCAGCTAGAAAACTTAGAAGAAATCTGCAGAGCTGAAGACCAGACTTCAATGAAAACCATCCAGACTTCAATGAAAACCATCCATCACTGTGGATGTGAAAAGTAAAAAAAAAAATAATAAATAGTAATGATAATGATAATAATAATGCATGACCCAGAATCCGCCCTGGAAATTGACACGCAAAACCTCATCTCGGCCACACGACCATACCTAGTAATTATATTTGCCCCTCCGCTCGGGCAGGATATGACACAAGGTCAATTTTTAAGCGGAGTTTAACAGGTTTGAATTCAGAGTTTTCCTTCTCCTAAACTAGTTGCCTCACCAAGGCTGCCCTACTATTTACCCATAGCTGGAGGGAGAATAATTGGATTCATACCTTTCCCGAGGGTATTAGTGCTATGTAAAATGCAATCAGTCTTGTCCAGGATTTGAACTCGTGTCACCGAGTCCATAACCATTACACTACGGGCACCTCCAAATCATATATTTAGGGCAGACTGTTTTCTTCAGCCTTGGTGAGGCAACTAGTCTAGAAGAAGGAAAACTCTGAATTCAAAACTGTTAAACGTCGCTTAAAATTGACCTTGTGTCATATCCTGCCCGAGCGGAGGGGTTGGTAAATATGAATATATGATTTGTCAACACATTTTGTCAATAACATTTTTATAGGAATCTAATCTCATCTATTTTTTTTTTTTTTGCTCGCAGTTAAATGTTTTCACGTATTTCTATTTATTTCCAATAATTCTATTAATTATTATTTTTGTTGGCACACAGTTAAATGTCTTCAAGTATTGCTATTTAACCCTAACAATTCAATTAAACATCAGTGTGAACCTATGTGGGTGGTGCGCCAGGCAGACAATCTCTTTGTCTGTTTTGGCGCGAAACCCAAATAAAGGGCTTGAACTCGAGATCTCCGGCGAGACCGAAAGTGGGGAGAAAAGGAAGGTCCGAGAGAAGACAGGGGCCAGTGGACGAAGAAAGACGGGGAGTGGCAGTTGACAACGGAGGGCAGAGGAGAGCGGTCGGCTTTGGGTTGGCTGTCCAGAGAATGATAGAGTCAACAGAAGTCAGAAAGGCGACTGCTAAGATCTGATGAGCTACATAGACGTCGGTTAACCAGTGCGAGAAGATGTCAGCATTGTTGGTAGATTTTGAAGAAGTTTCGCGCAAAATAAAAGCCAGCGTTAGTCTACAAATGCACGGAGAATACAAAGTGTCACACATAGACTTTTCCTTTCTTGCGCTTAGAGTTGACCCGAGTCCATATTGTTCGTTTTTTGTGGGGGGGTTTTCTCCTACTCTCACGGTTGTATTTCTTTTGTGGCCGTAAAGAAATGTTAAATACTCCGGCGAAAACCAGTAGATGAATCACTGGCCAAGAATAGTATTGGTTTAAAGAAGTTGATAAGTCGGGGTTGGCCGCTAAGGCGTGTATCACACCAGTCAGATTTTTACTCACAGTTAAATGATCAAACAGCTCAATTTCAAACAAGTCAATTCAACACGTCATTTGTTTGCACACAGTTTAAATGTCAAACAGTTCTACTTGATTCAACAATAGAACTCTATCAGGTGCTACCACTCCAGGTCAGGGTGGACCTGGGAACAAAGGCAATGAAGGGTTACTCTGCATTCCCCAAAGCCCTAGCATTACTGGAGCTTTACCATCAGATTGTATAGCGTCATTTCCAGGACACTGATTGCGAGGGACTTTACTCCACTGCAGGGGTACAGTCGGTACATTCTATCGTCCCCTCAGTCGGTTGGAGGCGGGGGCTATAGAATATCAGAGCCAGTTATCGGATATCATATCAAGTATTATTCTACACTCCAGGATTTCAGAACTGGAACCTCACCACCGGGTGCAGTTTAGTGTCATACATACTTTTTAATGAGAAATATTATCCTTCTTCCAGCAATGCAGCCGATGTATTCTAATCCCCTTGCAGCTGTTCTATGGTTTCACCATTACTGCAAATTTATAATAAGCTATAGAACCGCAAATTTGCATTCCTAGTTACTCGGACACACCTATGAAAATTTTGTTTAAATAGCAATTATTCTAAAAATTTTGGATTTGGTTTCTGGGTATCCATTATTGTGTTAAAAGGCGGTCATGATGTGACTACCTTTTATAACAATATATGGGAAAAAGTAATTTCATTTCTTGCTTAAACGATGACCAAATACAGATCGAGACTGGCTTGCTGTGGTAGTTGAGTCAAATAGAAGTTTGCAAATTATTCTTATTTTATAGAATACATATAACCTAGTGGAGGAAAAAATTCTTTAGAAACTGCATAAAAATTGTAAATATAAACGTATGCTATTCTCTAACCTCCCGGCATGAAATAACCCCAGACGGGTTGAGATGGCATTCAAATCAATTAATCATGTTAATCATCATAGATCTAGACTTTTGTAAAGTGAATTGTGTGAATCTTTGTCAAAAATATCACCAAGAATTGACAATTTATGCAAAGTAAGGCAAGCACACTCTTCTCACTATTTACTCAGTGAAAATATTGGATAGGATTTTCATTAGATATTTTTGAAAAAGGTATTTTTTTTATATATAGGATTCACGAAATTTCATTTTTATTTATATGGCGATCCACAAGATTTTATTTTTATGTACATTTACGTATCCACACACACCTACAAAATAGACCATGAAATAGAAAGGTGTTGAATATCGAGGATGAAGTGAAAATAACACTTGTTTAGGAAAATATAAAGTCTCTTTTTATTTACGGACGGTCGTGGCGAAACGGCCGCATATGCGAAAGTGAGAGAGAGAGAGAGAGAGAGAGAGAGAGAGAGAGAGTAGGTCAGGACCTGCTAAGATTGACACGATAACTTCTGATTGAAATACAGATCCAGTGAGTCTAACTTCTTCAGGATTCTTTCACAAAGACTTATACAGGGTCGCCTCTCAAGATTTCAACTACATCCACCGGGTTCTTCGCAGGTCAAGGCAATATATTACACGTGTTTACAAATCATATATTTAATATATATATATATATATGTAAAAATAGAATTTGGCTTTAAATAACCAAGAATGATTGATGTGCCATAAAACCCAACCAAACCAAGTCCTATATATTCAATATATATGTATAAATATGATTTACCATTAAATAACCTAGAATAGTTGATGTGCCATAAAACCTAACCAAACCAAACCTATTACTACTCCAGGTCACAGTGGACCTGCAAGTAATATAAATAGAAATAGTATTCTACACTACAGGACTTCAGAACTGGAGCCTCACCACTGGGTGCAGTTTAGTGTCATACACACTTTTTAATGGGAAATATAATCCTTCTTCTGGCAATGCAGCTGGTGTTTTCTAATCCCTTCTCATTCGGTGATATTCAATTCTAAAATGAATGACCCCTCAGGAACAACAGGTACTATTAGCCCTTTCGCCACGTTAAGATAAAATTTATAAATACCAATTATATTACCTGCATGTTTAATTGAAGCAAATATAAGGTGTTGCAATTTTTTTAGTAAGAGTATTTTTTAAAATCAAGATACGAACGAACATCTATAGAATTTTTAACATTTTTTTTATTCCTTGTAACATATATCCTTTCATTGAATAAGCTAAATACAAAAGAAAACTGGTTTGCTCAACAAAGCTATGAGAATATCTTTGATGTTGACACTTTAGAAACCCAACATGCTTGTTCCAAAGAAAGTTGATGAGATTTTTCTATTATCAAAGCTGAATTGTACCCTTTTAGAAAAGCACTAATATGCGAAGATAAAGATTCTTGCAAAAGTATTCATTGTTAGTCTAAATTTAACAGCGCGAAAAATAGTTCCGTTCTTGCAGTATCTGGAAAAATACTTTATGAAACTTGAATGATATAAAAAATTTACCGGCATCAACAAGTAGCCAAAAAGTAAATCAATGTTAATATATATCCAAGAATTGTACTCTTTTAAGAAAAGGACAAATCTACAACGATAAAAATTCTTGGAAAAGTGTCCATTGTTAGTCACTGACACAACTTGCAAAATTTTCTCTTCGCTTTTTGATGTTGTCAGTGAAAAAATACAATTACAAATGCAGATGAAAGTCATTGACCGTCAGTATTCAGAAGATTTGATGTCAAGTGTTTATTGGTTGGGTTTATGGTACATCAAACCTTGTAAGTTATTTAAAGCCAACCTTTTTTATACGTATACATTAAATATATATGAGGGGGTGTCCTCGTGGTGTAATGGTTAAAGCGATGGACTGCGGAATCGTAGAAAGCAAGTTCGTACTCTTGTCGCGCTATTACGTTCACTTTTGGGCAAATACCCTTGGGAAAGGTATGAACCCCCTTATCCTCCCAGCTATGGGTTAAATAGTACGACTTCTGTTCTTCTTGGAGAATGGCTTTGGCATTAAATAACCTACAAAGGTTAATATACCATTAAACAAAGAAACCAAACTAAATATATATGATTGGTAAACAAATAGATTGTAGTTAATGATTTTTAAATGAATTAGTTCGTACAGAGTTAAATGTTTTCAAGTATTGCAGTGTAACACAAACAATTCAGGGGA
Organism: Sepioteuthis lessoniana; assembly: GCA_963585895.1. Classification (NCBI taxonomy): domain Eukaryota; kingdom Metazoa; phylum Mollusca; class Cephalopoda; order Myopsida; family Loliginidae; genus Sepioteuthis; species Sepioteuthis lessoniana. Next base: position 75,870 of record CAUZXS010004775.1, on the reverse strand, counting down.
TATCCTCGTGGTGTAATGGTTAAAGTGCTGGACTGCGGAATCGTAGTAAGCGAGTTCGAACTCCAGTCGCACTGTTATATGCTCATCTACAGCATCACAACCCACAATAATAAAGACAGACGCAATGACAAAGACGCAGGAAGGAACATTTCTTTAACAAAATATATACCTCTCACTTTATTGTAAGGGTTCGAAAAGGTTGTGTGGGGTTTTACTGTGAGAGGGAGCTGGAGACCGAACATAAACTGCAATATCTTGACCCCACTGTTATGACCGTCACGTTGTGTCTTTCTTGTTCTCTAGGGCTGCTTAACCGGAGGCCTAGGGCCCACTCTGCTGGATGCTGGCTTTCTTTACTGCATCTTATCAGCATCTTCTCTGGACCCCAAACTCCATCGGGGTTCCCGAGGGCCCCCTCGGTCGGGTGTGGCTTTCCCTACCACATGTCTTCTCCAACTGTCTGGAACTCTATTGGCAACTCCGATGGCTCGTCGAATTCAACTGAATTATATAATCGTTCAACGCCCACTCGATCTTTGAAATCGTATGTTTAATCGTCATCAAGCGGAAATAACTGTCATCCACTCTCTTTCGGTGCATCAGTCTATGAGTGTACCATGGGAATTTTTTTAGCTCGTCCCATTTCATCAGCCAATTTCCGCCCACGCGATTTCCCCACATAACTGCCATTGGAATGTGTCACTTCCTTCCGGCGCATCACCTTGAATGGCATTTTGGGCCGGGTTAAAAGGTCAAAATACAACAACACTATTACGTTCACTTTCGGGTAAATACCCTTGGTATGAACCCCCTTATCCTCCCGGCTATGATGAGTAAAATAACTAAACTAATCATAAAATAAAAAGATTCTATCCTAAACAGCATCATTTCGACCTAACATGAAATGAGCACAAAAAGCTCTCTGTATATCTATTACATATTCACCAGTCTTAAAAAACGTTTGTGCACTGGTTCAAGCCATTGTCATATCTTAAAAGATTCTATCCTAAACAGCATAATTCCGACGTTACATGAAATGAGCACGAAAGGCTCTCTGTGTATCATTACACATTCACCAGCCTTAGAAACGTTTCATCTACAAAGGCATGGGGTGTACTCGCTCAAGCTTTTATCGTACCTGATCATATCTAAAAAAAAATATAAGTCATTAGCTTGATAGAGCTATCACTACCTCTTCCTTAATTACACAAAACAGGTGACAGTTTAAAATGTAGTTGGTATTTCTATCGCACTCTGTATAACGTAAAAAACGCTATAGAAAATCTACAAATATTCAAAATCTTTTTTTTTTTTTAGTTTTTAATGGCATATAAACCTTTGCTAGTTATTTAAAGCGAAAGGCATCGTTGCAGAACAGTAGTAGTAGTTGTATTTAACCCATTGCAGAGGTGGATAAGAGAGTTAATATCTTTGCCAAGGGTATTGGTCTGAAAGTGAACGTATTAGCCCGACTGGTGTTCGAACTCTCTGACTGCAATGTCACAAAAGACCACTTTAGCCACTACACTTCTGTTACATATTGGCCCCCGGTCGAGTTGTCAAAATAAGAAATGCACCTGTGTAAATAACAGGTGCATCCGGTCAAAGATATCAGGGGGATAACCTTTATTATCGACGGGTTGAATTGAGTGTGAATTGTGACCCTCACAAGAAGCAGGTGGATGTCAAATTACTATATAACCCCGGCGACAGGAAGTTCAGATCAGTTGGAGAAGAAGATGCTGGAACGAGAACCATGTCCCAGCAAAGTTTGGGCCCCCAGGCCCCCGGTTGGGCAGCCCAGGAGAACAGGAAATAAATGCTGCAGTAGCCAGAAGAGTGGGGGTTAATATGTTGCAGTCTTTGTTCCGTCTCCAACTCACCTCTCACACACAACCCTTTCAATAAAGCGAGAGGTATATTTTTCTAAAGAACTGTGTCCGCTCGTCGTTATTGTGTCGTCGTTATCTTTCTGCACGCAACTGCATATGAGTATGTTACATGATACTTCGAGAACTTCCCTTTACTTCGCCTCAAGGAGTTTTCCCGATTCAAAAACAAAAAGTCTCTCGATGCTCAGCACAGAAATCATCCCAGATATTTCTTTTGTTCGCCATGTTCTTTGTGTTAAGAATACGCAGACAATACCCCCAACGGAAGCGGGAATGCTCCTACCTCCAAATAAGAGTGTCAAGGGTTGGATACTAAAATTTACCTAATACAGAAGCTATAATACAGGAACAGTGGAGAACGTAGAGAACAAGCAGGTGCTCTCTAACCCGGATTGGTTGTACTTGTTAGAGACCTATCTATGGGTAAAAAACATCTGTTTAAAAATAATTCACATTCAATTGAATTTCTTGCAGTCACTAGTGGTCTTCTGCGAGGATAACTTTGGCATTAAATAACCGATGAAGGTTGATATGCCTTTAAAAACAAACAAACAAAGAAACTATATTAAGAATAGTTACTCGAACTTATTACTTTTAGCTAAGGATTATTATTACGTACTTGGGACCATACGACTGTGCAAACAAATGACTATTATTACAGGGGAGAACGATAAAATTGTCGTCCTAAAGAAAACAACACTACAGCTTTATTTTAAAACGTTTTATTGAAAAAATCAATTCGGGTAACTTGATTATGTAGTAGAGCTGACATCTATTCAATGTAGCTGCCTTCAGCCTCAATCACCGCCTCGATACGGATCCGGAACTGTGAGCATGCCTTTTCCACAAGCGCCGGCGGGAGCTCGGCGAATACTCGGTGGATGGCGGCGATCTGGCTGGAGGTCATGTTGGTGATGATCTCGACATATGACCAAACGAAGTAGTTCAGCGGGTTCAGGTCGGGGGAGGAGGGGAACCAGTGAGAGAAGGGTACAAAGTCGTAGCGCTCCTTCTGAAGCTAAGCCTGGGCCTCTTTGGACTTGTGGGCCGGCGCCGAGTCCTGCTGCCATACCCAGGGTCTGCCACCGGCCACCTGATTGCACCAGGGGATCACCACACTCTTCAGCACATCCAGGTACACTTTGGTGTCGACTTTCAAGCCGACTTCGAAGATATGAGGTGGCATGATGTGGCCCTCACTTGAAACCACACCAAAGACCATAACCGTAGCCGGAAACTTTGTTTTCATCACCCTGGGTACGTCCCTGTTATTCGTGGCAATCTAGATTTGCATTTTGAAGGTGCTGGCAATGGTCCTGTTGTCATAACTTGGATCGATAGAGAGCATTAGTTGTACAGCGGCGCATCTCCGATCTCGCTCGTTGAACATTGTGTCACTTTCAGACATGATAGAAGGCTCCTATCGCCCTTGGGATTTGTACAAAACTGGCCAACTAGTAGATAGTCTGCAACAAAAAAAGAAAACCAGTTTTCATTAAAAGGAAATGGAATCATGTCGTCTTTTCTAGGGCGACAATTTTAAGGTTCCACCCTGTAGATAGAAAAATACTTGAAATTATATATTTATAAGTATAAGATAGGAATACTTGAAGGTATACAACTGTGTGAAAAGCAATGCTTATTATCAAATAGAAGTAGTTACTTGAAACCATATAATTGTTAGTATTAGATAGGAGTACTTGAAAACGTATAACTGTGTGCAAATAATTTAAACTCGATATAAATAATTGATATGTAACTGTGGGCGAAAATCCCACAAGAAACAATAATAGAAAAAATGTCGATAGAGATTTATAACGAACACAATTCCCTCACCTCTGGGCATAAAATAACCATAGATGTTTTGACATGCCGTTATAAATCAATCAACTAATCAGTCAATCAATCATATTTCTTTTGTAGCTCTTATTTATGTAAACGTCTGGAACACTTTCATTTACTTCAAAATGGGACCTAATGAAATCATAACGACAGACTCTGAGCTTAGGAAATAAGCAAAAGTCACAGGGAGCAAGGTCTGGACTATAGGGAGGCTGAGGAACTGTCTTGATGCCCATCTTGGTCAAATAGTCTGTGACAAGGATGGAGTTGTGGACTGGTGCATTGTCCTGGTGGAAATGCCACTGACCCGATTTGAAGAGTGCTGACCTCTTCCCTAGGAATCTCTTCCTAAACTCCCTTAAAACCTCAACATAGTAACCCTAGCCCTTTTGCGAATCAACCCTGGTGTATTGACTTCCCACACCTCTCATCATCCCTCACTCAAAAACTGATACTCGATTCATGCAAAATGGTCCAATGAGATCAATGGTGAAATCAAATTGGTGGTTGCGGTCAGAAATAACTTTTCAAAATGTCATTGCTTTTCTTGCACCTCTTGTAGCACTTTTAGGATAGTTTTACTTTTCTCAAGGTTGTTTTCTTTCGGACTTCATTTTTAATCAGTTGAACATTTTTTTTTTTAAAAAAGGACAAAAATTTGATGGTTTTTTAGCTGTACAACCTGTATTCATTTTAAGGGACACACAAGCGCATGCGCAGAAGCAAACACATACAGAATTAACATTTTTTTCACGTATCCGAGAGTTGTCCGAAATAATCCAGCTGTTTGATATAAACGAAAAATAGCCTGCCTAAGCTTCAGAAGTCTTTACTTATAATCTAACAAACCTATTCCAGTATTCCATCAAAACAGTCAACAAATTCCTCTTCTGGGATTACCATCAGCCTACCTAAATGCATTTTTGCTAATCGCTTTTCCTGGCTGAAACATTCTTTCTCAACAGTGATTTTATTTTGGGGGAAAGCCATAATGTCACATTTGAATTGGGTTATGGCTAACAGATATGGTTGATTTTTTCAAAAAAATAAAACAGTTCGCGATATGTAAAGAATGGGCATTCGATATATTTGAAGCGACTGGATTGTTTATATGGAACCAATAGATCTTATTATTGTACTGATAGAAATATGATAAAACTGACCAAGAGGTAATAGGTTACCATTCTCAACAATTCTTTTATCATCCTAATTCGAATTACTTTTTTTTTATTGAAACTTTCTCTGGTCTCCATTTCTACGACAGCGAGTAACACAAGCAAAAACAAAGAATGAGCCGAGATAAAGAAAAAAGCCACTAGAATTAGGAAGGTGCAGAATAATACTTGTCCGTGTTGTTGACATTGGCCGGGCTTCACCTAAAAATAGAAAATATATGTATTCACTTACTCCTTCGCATGGGCAAAATTAGGCAAAAGGTCAATTTTTTAGAGTTTAACCATATGTACCAACCCCTCCACTCGAGCAGGATATGACACAAGGTCAATTTTTAGCGAAATGTAACAGGTTTGAATTCAGAGTTTTCCTTCTCCAAGACTACTTGCCTCACCAAGGCTGAAGAACCCAGTTTGTTTCCTATTTACCCATAGCTAGAGGGAGAATAATTGGATTCATACCTTTCCCAAGGATATTAGTGCTACGTGAAATGCAATCAGCCTCGTCCAGGATTTGAACTCGTGTCGCCGTATCCATTTCCTACGACGATAACCATTACACCACGAGCACCTCCAGTAGACTTTAACAAGTTTTAAATCAGAGTTTTTCTTCAACTAGACAGGTTACCATACCAAGGTTAAAAAGCCCAATCTGGTCAACCACTTCCTCATAACTGAATAGAGAATAGTTGGATTCATACCTTTCCCAAGTGTTATTTGTCTAAATTTTAGAGATAAAGCTTGATAGTTTTTTATCATTTAGAATATACGGATGAATATCTTTTCTTTAATTGTTACATTAACAACGTTTCGGCTGACCCGACCTTTAGCCTTCTTCTGGTGTTTCATGTTCAACTTTGCAACCTACACAGAACTTAGAACCCGTTAACACCTTTATCCGTTGCTCCATGTGTCCAGCAAGACATGTAATGCAACAGATATAGGCGTTTAGTTAATTTGCTTCTCAGTGAAACCATCTGATGGTTGCAGGTTCAATCCTGACAACGGGTAACAATAACAAGGAATATTTACTATAGCTGAACAATTGGATCCGGTTATGATTTACGGAATTAGAACAATTTATTTCCATGGATTAAATACAAGGTTTGGTTCGAAGTTCCGTGTAGGCTCCTGAATTTGACAAGAAAGACCTGAAAAAGACCGAAGAACGTATCGGCCGAAGCATTGAGATTATAACAATAAACATAAGGACAATTATCTAAATACTCAAAAGAATAGAAATTTTCCAAATGTATAAGCAGCATGTGAATTGCAAACAGATTTGTCGAGGATTTGAACTCGGTTCTCCGTGTTCATTTCTCACGACGGTCACCCTTATACCAGAAGCGCCTCCAAAAAACGAAAAAAATTGAAAATATATGTAACTAGCCGGACTCGAGGAAATTCCGCGTAATAAAAATTATCTAGAGAAGCTATAAACTAGAAAGGATGATCTCTAATTCAATTGCATATGGGGGTGTCCTCGTGGTGTACCGGTTAAAGCTCTGCACTGCGGAATCGTAGTAAGCGAGTTCGAACTCCAGTCATGCTATTATGTTCACTTCGGACAAATACCCTTGGGAAAGGTATGAAACCCCTGATCCTCCCATCTATGGGGGAAATAGTACCACTACTGTTTCTAGAGGGGTGAATCTCGTATTAAATAACCCTAGAAGGTTGATATGCAATTAAAACAAACAAATCTACTGCATATAAATCCTATTGTAGCCTTTGCAATAAATAACTAAATCGGCTACAATAACAATTTGTATACGAGGATCATAAAATAAGTTTCCCGACTTTTTTGTTTGGGCACATTTATTGATAGTAAACACATGAAACTCTAGTCCCCTTTGAAGTAATCTCCTCTGGCTGCAATGCACTTGTTGTACCGTTCCAACAACTTCCAAAGTCACAAGGAACAACGTCTGGACTATAGGGAGGCTGAGGAACTGTCTTGATGCCCATCTTGGTCAAATAGTCTGTGACAAGGATGGAGTTGTGGACTGGTGCATTGTCCTAGTGGAAATGCCACTGACCCGATTTGAAGAGTGCTGGCCTCTTCCGAAGGAATCTCTTCCTGGACTCCCTTAAAACCTCATCATAATAACCCTAACCCTATCTCTTTGGCCAATCAACTCTGGTGTATTGACTTCCTTACTCCTCTTACACCCCTCATAATCCTTCACAGACTCCCTGCCTCCCTTGAATCTCTTATGCCACTCAAAAACTGATGCTCGATTCATGCAAGATGCTCCAAAAGCAGTCTGAAGCAGACGTTTCTGTGGCATTTTTTCCAAGTTTAAAACACAATTTTATTACATATCGTTCTTCTTAAGTGTGCTCACGTCCAGATTGCATTTTTGAAATTCACCAGCTGTGACAATCAGACTTTAGTAGGGTGTATTCCAATTGCTGCTGTAGCTGTTCATTTGAATCTGAAATCATAAAAATCATCTCATAAGATGTATAGCAATAAGGTACTGAATTTTCGAGAGTCCAAGACAATTTTAAATGCCTGTACCAAAAAAGTCTGGAAACTTATTGAATGCACCACGTCATACTTAATACGTGCACCGTTTGATTGTATTTGGTTCTATCGCAACTACAACACCAGTATACAATTGCATATTTTATTTTGTGTATAACGGTAGTGCTGTTGGCGAGGATTCTTCGGAGCTCTTTTTCTTTTTCATTTTCAGCCTTCGACAGCGTGCTTTTGGACGTTCTTAGAATTTCAAAGTTCATCGGATCTTAGCAGCTCATCAGGTAGAGTTTTCACCAATGGTCTGGGAGATCTGGGTTCAGTCACAGGTCGCATCATACCAAAGACTTTAAAAATGGTACTTGATACCTCCTTGCTTAACACTCAGCAGTATAAGGTACTTATTGAGGGTAAAGTGAATCAATCCAGGGAAAGGAGTAATGGCCTCCTCTACAACTTGGTGCAGTAGCTATTGAAAAGGGAGCCTTTGAGTCACCCTCGACTAAGGTCGCCAACAACTTTTTCTATGCAACTTAGTGAGGATAGGTAAAGTTAATACAAGACATTTATATCGGAGTTGAAAACTGTGTTTTATCTCAAGATGCAACATCTACGTAGAAGAATATCCCAGTTGGCTGCTGATAGGAAATGTAAAAGAATGTCTCACCTGATCAAGGTGGGGGTGGAAGCATATTCCACAGGGCTGCGGGAAGGGTATCTGAATGAACGAAAAAACGGACGAACAAAACACAAATAGAATTATTTTATCTTCTGCTAAGAATCGATCCTGGATGAACTGACAAATAAAACGACGTCTATATCAGATGAGCTACAAAATTACAATGGCAGGAATTTTACTTCGATTTTTTTTTCCACCAGAAAGTTGAACAATATGTCCTGGCTGATGAATTTTGAGGTTAATTTATTTATTTATTCATTCATTCATTTATTTATCGTTAAGAGTCAGCAGTCTGTCAGATTATTTTACGCTTCACCTAATTTTACCGTTTTTGCTGCGACGAACTCTACTTCCAGAATTTTGAAGACGCACAACATAGCGGACCGACGCAGGTCATGTCGAGAATTTAGGTCGAGATATGGCAGACATGTCAAAACAGCGATGAGCAAAAAAGCTGATGTTTAGAGATTATCATTCCCACAAATGAATGGTGATAATTAATGGGAAAGAGAAGAAAATGTAGGAGGAAAAAAACTTAGAATTGATATTATTATAGATGTGTTGTTTCCACACGAAGAGATAAAATAACTACAACACTTTTCAATGTTCCAGCAATAGTTTCTTGCTGATTTTATTAGTGATGTTACCATCTGAATAGTTTCAATTCATTTACTCGATATTTTCTTTGGTTGGGTGGGTTTTAAGGAATATCAACCTTTGTAGGTTATTTGATGCCGAATCCATTTTTATATAAGTAAACAGTTCCATTTTCAACCATTCAGTTTAGCATAGGTACAGTTTCAATGTGAAAAGCAGTTCTATTTCAAGCAATTCTATTTTGCACCCAAAAACAGTTTCAGTTCAAGCAATTCAGTTTAGCATAAGTACACAGTGTAAATGTCAAAACAGTTCTATTCCAAGTAATTCAGTTTAGAATAAGTACGCAGTTTAGTTCTATTTGACCCATACATATGACCCAATCAAATGTTGCCACTCCGGACCAGAGTGGACCTGGGAGCAGTTGCAATGAAGGGGTACTCTGCATTTTCCAAAGCTCCAGCATTACTGGAACTTCATCATCAGATTGTCTAGTGTCATATACAGGACACTTATTGTGGGGGTGGTCTTTACCTCTTTGCCGAGAGATTCTTTGCAATGATCAAAAAAGGCATAGACAAACATATTAGCAAAATACCTGGCAGTCCCCACAAATATGAAATTTTAAAAATTGTACTTTGCGGAACTGCTCATCTCCTTGGGAGAGTTATATCAATGTGACTGAAAAAATAACACCCAAATGAAGCAGCAAAAAAAAAAAAGGAAAAAAAAAACAATAGAACACAAATAATCACTTCATTCCAGCAATGCAGGTCTTGGGTAAAAACTTGGCGAATGGTTTTAAGAAACCAAAAGTAAAGCTGAACTTCAATAATAATAATAATAATAAGCTGTCTTAGAGAATGAGGCATAAACTCCTATGGGATTTTAGAATACAGACGGATCACCTTATCACAGCCAGACGACCAGACCTTATAATAATAATAATAATAATAATAATAATAATAATAAAAAGAGAACAAGCAAATTTGTGGAGTTTGCTGTCTCAGCTGACCTTAGAGTAAAACTGAAAGAAAGTGAAAAGAAGACCTTGCTAGGGAATTGAAGAAAAAACTTTGAAACATGAAAGTAACACTGATACCACTTATAATTGGAGCTCTTGGCACAGTCACCTAAGGATTATTAAAGGGACTGGAAGACTTGGAAATAAGACCGCGAGTAGAGACCATCCAAACTACTTCACTATTGAGATCAGAAAGAATACAGAGAAAAGTCCTGGAGACTTGAGGATACTTACTGTCACTCAAACGTCAGTGAAAGACCACCAGTGTTAGCTGGTGGGAATAACACTCAAGGAGTTAAAAATAATAATAATAATAATAATAATAATAATAATAATACATGCCAACAAATGGTATATGCACAACCCAGCACCTGTCCTTTAAAATGACACACACAAACCCCTATGGGACTCTAATATACAAACGGATCACCTAATCTCGGCCAGAAGACCAGACCTTATAATAATCAACAAAAAAAAAGAGAATCTGCATTGTCGACTTTGCTGTCCCGGCTGACCACAGAATAAAACTGAAAGAACCTGAAAAGAGGGATAAGTATCTCGTCCTTGCTAAAGAATTGAAAAAGCTGTGGAACATGAAGGTGACAATTATACCAATTGTGATTGGTGCTTTTGGCACGGTAACTAAAGGATTATTAAATGGCCTGGAGGATTAGGAAGCTGGCGGCCGAGTGGAGACGATCCAAACAACAGTATTATTGAAAACAGCCAGAATACTGAGAAGAGTCCTGGAGAATTGAGGAAACTTGCTGTCACTCAATTTCCAGTGAAATAACATCAGCTCACGCTGATGTGAAAACTCTAATGAGTAAACTATAGTAATAATAATAATAATAATAATAATAATAATAATAAACAACGCCATAAGGACCAACTCTATAAAAGAAAAAATAGATTTGATGCAAAAAAATTGCAAATATAAGTTATGTGATGATATAGACGAAACGATGAATGAAATATAAATCAAGTTCAGCTAACTAGCACAAAAGGAGTGTAAGAGCAGACAAGACTGGGAATTATGCAAAATTTTAAAGTGTGACCATACGAACAAGTGGTATATGCACAACACCGAATCTGTTCAGGAGAATGAGACGCACAATGTTCTCGGGGATTTTGAGATACAGACGGATAATCAAATCTCGGCCAGATGACCAGACTGAGTGATAGTCAACACAAAAAAAGAGAATCTGCCGAATGGTGGACTTAGAAGAAAGCAAAAGGAGAGATAAGAGACTTAGAAGAAAGCAAAACGAGAGATAAGTACTTTGACCTTGCTAGAGAACTAAAAAAAGCTATGAAACATGAAGGTGGCGGTGATACCAATTGTAAATGGTGCACTCGGAACAATCCACAAAGAATTGGTAAAGGAACTGGAAGATTTGCCGTATTGTGGATTTTGCCGTCCAGGTTGAACAATGAGTGGAACTAAAAAAAAGCAAAAAGAGTGACAAATAATTGGACCTCGCAAGAGAAATAAAAAAAAAATTAGTAAAACATGAGAGTGACGGTGATACCAATTATTATTGGGTCGCTTGGAACGGTCCTTAAAGGCTTGGACTGGAAACAGGGGGAATGGGAAATCACAGGATTGTCCAATCGACTGGGGGTCTGCTGAATGTTAATACCCCCAACGAGTGTCCTGTTATGACTCTAAACAATCTGATGGTGCGGCTTCGGGATGCTGGAGCTTTGGAAAATACGGAGTACTTCTTCATTGCCATCAGGTGGTAGCACTTGATAGGGTCCGATCTATGGTATAAATAGAACTCAATTGTGTACTTATGGAAAACTTAATTCTTTGAAATAGAACTGTTTTGACTTTTAACTGTGTGTGGATGAAAACTACACTTATACTAAACTGAATTGTTTGGATCAGAACTGTTTGACTAAACTGAATAGCTTAAAATAGAAAAGTTTTTGACAATTAAACTTTGTACTCATTCTAAACTGAATTTTTTGAAATAAAACTGATTATTTGTATAAAAGTGGATTTGGCGTTAAATAACCTACAAACATTGATAAGGCATAAAACCCAACCAAGCAACCAACCAAATCAGAGTACGAAGAACCAAGACCTCAGAAGAAAACTGGAGACCTGATGAGACTTACTGGTGCTCAGACTTCAATCAAAGACCATCAGTTTAAAATGGTTTTAAGAGATGAAACCATCAATCACATAAGTGAATGCAGCAAATTGGCACAGAAGAAGGAAGAGCTAGACACGACTGGGTAGGTAAGGTGATCGACTAGGAAATGTGCAAGAAATTTAAATTTGACAATGCCAACAATGGGTATATGCACAACCCAGCACCTGTCCAAGAAAATGACACACACAAACTCCTATGGGACTTTAATATAAAAACGGATCACCTAATCTCGGCCATAAAACCAGAAATTATAATAATCAACAAAAAAAAAAAAAAGAAAATCTGCAAAGTTGTCGACTTTGCTGTCCTGGCAGACCACAGAATAAAACTGAAAGAATCTGAGAAGAGAGATATGCACCTTGACCTTGTTAGAAAATTGAAAAAACTACGGAACATGAAGGTGACTATTATACCAATTGTGATTGGTGCTTTTGGCACGGTAACTAAAGGTTTTTTAAAGGCCCTAGAAGATATAGATGTTGGCGGCCGAGAGGAGACCATCCAAACAACAGCATTACTGAAAACTGCCAGAATACTGAGAAGAGTCCTGGAGACTTGAGAAAACTTGCTGTCACTCAATCTCCAGTGAAAACCATCAGCTTACGCTGATGGGAAAAACTCTAATGAGTAATCATTATAATAAACTCCTATGGGACTTTAACGTACAAACGGATCACCTAATTCCGGCCAGAAGACCAGACCTTATGATAATCAACAAAAAAAAATGAGAATTTGCAAAATTGTCGACTTTGCTGTCCAGCCGACAACAGAATAAATCTGAAGGAATGTGAAAAGAAGGATAAGTACTTCGACCTTGCTAGAGAATTGAAAAAGCTGTGGAACATGAAAGTGACGATTGTACCAATTGTGATTGGTGCTTTTGGCACAATATCTAAAAACTTATTAAAAGGCCTGGAGGACTTGGAAGTTGGCGGACGGTTAGAGACTATCCAAAAGACAGCATTGCTGAGAACGGCCAGAATCCTGAGACGAGTCCTGGAGACTTGAGGAGACTTGCAGTCACTCAAACTCCAATGAAAAACCATCAACTAACACTTATGAGAAAAACGCTAAAGGAGTAAATAATAATAACAAATATTTGGGCATCAAACCAGTGGAAGTGAAAGACAAAATTCAGAATACCAGACCTAATAATAATCAATAAAAAGAAGAGAACTTGCAAAATTGTCGACTTTGCTGTCCCGGCTGACCACAGAATAAAACTGAAAGAATTTTTAAAGAAGGATAAATACCTCGACTTTGCTAGGGAATTGAAAAGATTATGGAACATGAAAGTGACAATTATACCAATTGTAATTGGTGCGTTTGGAACTGTAACTAAAGGATTGTTAAAGGGACTGGAGGACTTGGAAGTTAGCGGACAAGTGGAGACCGTCCAAACTACTGCTCTATTGAGAACGGCCAGAATTCTGAGAAGAGTCCTGGAGACTTGAGGACTTGACTTTTGATTTGACTTGTATCGGCTTTCACCCTGGTTGAGTTGAACCGGCTTC